>PVKB01005520.1:0-93986 GCA_004027205.1 Ctenodactylus gundi | reverse complement strand
CTGAAATCTTAGAGAATATAGTGCTTAGAAAGCAAAAATAATAGTATATATATATATATATATATATATATATATATATATATATATAATATACCCCAACATTTGAGAATTAAGCATTACAATTCTAAATAATCTCTGGGTCAAAGAAAAATTTACAACTAAATGTAAAAAATACTTAAGACCAAAATGATAATGAACATATATCAAATCAAACTTATGGTATGGAAATAAAGCAATCGTTAGTAAATTTATATTAGCAAAGATTTTTAAATCTGTGATCTAAGTTTCTACCTTAAAGAACCGAAGAAAGAAACAATAAAGAAGGGAGGAATAATGAAGACCAGAGATAAGTGAAATTTTCAAATGTTATGAATAAAATAGAAAATTACAAATCCAGAAGATAATCAGTAGAGATACTGATGATATTAAAAGGATTGAGACAGTACAGATTTATTATGATCATTTATTATGATCATTGCCAGTGTGCTCAAAAACAGATAAATCGGTGATTTTGTGAAAGAAACATTTATAAATCTTAACCCACTAAAAACAAAGAAAATTCAAATATAATTTATCAACAGATAAAACTGAATTGACACTCAAAATATAAAACTCCAGAGCTATATAGTTTCTCTTGTGAATGCTAACAATTTTTTTAAGCAAAGACAATTTTTCACTAATTCTGTCAGACTAGAACTACGTTGACCAAAAAGCCTGAGAAAGGTAGTTTCAAGAAGAAAATTCTGGTTCGATATTCCTTCTAAACAAAGAAAAATATGCAAGTAAATATCAAATTAAATCTCACAACAAGAAGAAAATCTATCAGGACCCAGTGCGCAATGCTCAATTAACATTTGGAGATCAACGTAACTTGATATGTTAACAGAACATTATTTTCAGGGATGCAAAAGGGTTCGTCATCCATTCATGATAAAAATTCTTGGCAAGCTATGAAAAAAATATTCTCCCTTGATCTGATAAAACCATTTTTGAAAAATCTACATCTTGTATCATATTTAATGATAAAATACTGAATTCTTTCAGAGCCAAGGCAAAAATTTCCACTTTTTCCTCTTCAACACAATATTTTTTTGACAGTCTTACTCAGCAGAAGACAAAAATAAATAAGGAAAAGAGCTGAGGTATAGAAAGACAAAATGTGATTCACCAATGGCATGTTCGCTTAGGTAGAATATTTTGAGAAATCCATCAGAAAGCTCCAAACTAGTTGAGCCCCGTGGCACAGGCCTGTAATCCCAGCACACTGGAAGACTGAGCAAAGACTACAAGACTGAGCCCAGTCTGGGCAATTTATTGACTAAGCAAGACTTTGTCTCATAATCAAAAATAAAAAAAAAAATAACCTGGTGATGTAGCTCATTGCAAACATCTTGGGCTTGATTCCCACCACATACAAAACAAAACAACCAGGACTGATTACCGAAATTACATGGACAAAGACTTTGCCAGTATTGAATAAAACAAAAGCTAAAAACTTTTAAACTTCAGTCAGTGTCACTCCGGTCCAAATACCGAAATATCAAAAATGGTTATTCAACAGGCACAATTCAATTTTGGGATGTTCCAAAGAATCAGGCTTTCGTGTAATCTGCTCGAGACACAATGACTTACACTCTTGGAAACTAAGCCAAACAGAACAGAAATCAGTCTCTACTGATCTTATTTTACTCAATACCCAGAGCGCCATATGTTCTGAGATATAAGAAACAGAACAACGTGCTCTTCAGCGGAGAGAAACCAGAGAAAACAGAAGCAGATCAGTGTATGCGCAACATCTAGAACTAGCAGACAAGGCTCTGACAACCCTGTATAGTGTGAGATGCTCTGTTCATATTTTTATTGGTTACCAGTGAGAAAAATAAGTGTTGCCTGTACAACTCTCCTGGGCGAAGAGACCTGGAAGTTAATTCTTGAGTTTTCCTGGACTCAGCCCTTCTCTTTTGCTGAATTTAACTTGTACCCTAACAACTCTGAATTCTATGAGTCCTTCTAGCAAATCATAGAAACCAAAGGTGGTCCCAGGGACACTCCAAGCATAGTGTCACAATTATTGATCAAGATTTCCCTAAAGGCACTAACTGGATCTCACCATATACAGAGAATAACTGTCTTTTTGAGTTGAAGAAGCAGACATTGGAATTGAAAAGGATGGGTGTGAATTTGTGGTACGGACAAACTTATGGTGGGGAACTACTGTAGGATGAAGTTCAGGAAATCTGTACAGAAATCTCCTGAGAATTCTGTTGAATATTAAACAATGCAGGAAGAAGAGAACCTTCTGTGAGGGTGGGCAATGAATCTTTAGGGGAGCTGTAGGATCATCATTTCCAAAACAACAAATGAAGCCTGATGTTGGGTCTTCAGTGGGGAACCCCCACAAAGCTCCAGTGTCAACAGGTGGCTAAACTTGTCCTGTCTTCAAGTACAGCCTAATCCAAACTGCTCCAAGAAAGCTTAAAATTAAGTCTCAAGAAAGAGAGGCTGAATTTCTAGTAAGTTCACTGTCTTCCAGAAGAAAGTTAAACACTTTTAAAAAGAATCCAGAAAACATAAAACATTAACCAGAGACAATAAAATCGTAAAAACATAGGTAGCAATGATAATGAAACCAGCAGATAATGATGTTAAAACAAAAACTTTATACATAGTTTAAAAAGAAAGGCAAACAGAAAGAGAATAATAAATATAAATAAAATGAAACTTCAGGTATTTTCTATCACGGAATATTTCTTGTACTTAAAACCATGCAAATAAACATTTCTAGAGATTAACAACAGATTATGTAATATGAAAGAAAAGACCAAATGCTATGAAAAACTGAAAAAAAACTAAGGATAAAATGAACAAAGATTGAAAACAAATGAATAAAGCTCTGGGTCCTATGGAATAATATTTAGAAAACTAATCTCCGCACAATGAGGTATCAGAAGAAGAAAATTGTAGAAAAAGTAGGTTAACAAAATAAAAGAAGAAAATGGAACCAATCCAATGGTACATCACCAGAGCCCAAGCAGAATACACCAGGCATAAGTGCGCACGTGCATCACACACACACCAAATCCAAACCGCGGCACATCTCAAAGGACTGAAACCCAGTAATAAGGACAAACATATTGGAGTGACCAACTAAATGTTTCGCAAATTCATTGTCAGCAATGTTGCAAGCCAAAAGACACTGAGCTCCTTAAGACTGGAGAAAACAAACATGCCAACACAGAAGTTTATAACCAGGGAACACATTCTTTAATACATACATTCGTTAAAGATTTAAACAATGAGAGAATTTGTTACAGGCAGATTCAGTCTGAAGAACGTTAAGGACGTTCCGCAGATGAAAAGGAAGCGACCGGGACACGGGTAGATTCTCGCCTGTCTTTGTTCACTGTTGTTTCCCCATTTCTGAACAAGTGCCTGGAACACAGAAATTTCTCTGAAAATATTTGTTAAAGAAATGAATGAGAGAAATAATGGGTCAGCTGCATTCCTCCTAGTAAAAGCCGTGAAATCAAGTATCTGAGTGTGAACAAGGTAAGTTTACGTGTGAAAGAATGAGAAGACGAGTTGAAACAGCAGGCAGAACTGGCAGATTGACCAACTGTAGTGGAAAGAAGAAAAAGTGATGTGTAATCCAGGAGCACAGATAGTTTTAGAAACAGGAACTGACAATGTTTTATCTGTAGACATTCTGATGAACAGATTTAATTATAGTAAGCAGTAAATACTCTTGGTTTTACTGTCTCCTATTGGATCCATCCAAAACAAAATACTTTGAATTCAGTGGAATTAAATAGATTAGCGATTGCCTGTTACAAGCAAAGTACTGTCCTGGGTTTTAGAATTACCATGTGGACAGAACTCAGCCCTGTCTTCAAGGAGTTTAAAGCCTATATCAGAAGGCAGAGCTGGCACATGGAAATTTATGATTTGAAACAGTAAGTGTCCACTGAGTGGAGTGAACAGAAAACAGGGTAAGTTTAGAGAGTTGGGAGAAGCTTCTCAGAAATGGCTCGTTGGGTTTTGAAGGATTTAAACAAAAGATCCTGGGGAAGCATTTGGTTAATGAGATCACTGAAGCTGCAAAGCAGTGAAAGGGCTTGTAGCAATCTTGGGCCACATGGAAGATAAGTCAGCCAGGAAAACCTGTCAGTAGTGAAAGAATGCAGCCCCCGCCGCAGAGAGGAGCAAAGAGGAAATAGAAAACGTTGGTTCTGCAAACAAAACAAAACAAAAAAACTAGCCAAGAAAATAAACACAGCCTCGGCACGGGGCATTCCAGTCCACAGGAAACCAAAACGCAGCTATCTGAATCTTAACGAGGTGCTCCTTGTGCTTAAATTTGTTTTAATGGGTCAATGCTGCCCATCACTTACAGGGCCCTTAAAGAACAGAGACACACATAATTACTACAAACAGTATAGTAAAAATATGCCCATACTTCCTTTTGTATATTTTGGAACTAATTTAATTATAAAATTTCAGGTCCTTTAAAAATGTAACCTATACAAAATAAATGGAATATATATATTTTTTTAAAAAAATAGCGGGACCAAGATAATATCAGAAGAAAGTAGTAGCGCCAGAACTTGAACTGTCATCTCTGATGTGTGAGTTCAGATTCTTTTAATCACATATAGCATGTTTCCTATTTTAAAGTGATTTTTAACTCCCGTGCTGAGAAACCACGATCGGGGATGCACGTCTCTGCAGTGAAATGTCATTACTAATTCCACTTTTAAATTACTAACAAGCTAACATGCCAATTCTACAGCACCTTCTATGATAGTGACATTTAGAGGTGATCCTTTTTTTTGTCCTAAGTGTCTATTTTCGGCCCCTCTGAGCTGTCCTCTTGTCATCTGGTCATCTCTAAACACTAGCATCCGCCTGGGAAATACAAAAAGGGAAATTTATCCACAGTTATAAAATTTTGTTTGAAAAAATCAAAATATTGTAAGACACATAAAACTGGTGTATTGATGCATTTTTATGAATTTTCTGTAGCCTGTATTCTGGATTTCTCAGAATAATACATAGAACAAAATGGATTAGATATTGGGAGTCAAGGGGGAAGTGGGAAGGGACAGGAGGGTTGGGAAGGGGAAGGAAAGGGGACTGTAATGACATATGTGCACAAAATTCTCAAGCTTGACGTAACCACTGGATGTTGAATATATGTACCAATAAAAATGAGGAATTTTTTCTGTGGCATAGGTGGAATTTATTCCTAAGAGTTTGAAATATCTTCCAAGCCAGGGAAGAGCGGCACTTTAGAATGTACTCGTACACTAAAACCGTGATTCATTCTGCACCAGTCCTGGTAATGAGTCATGGCCCTGTTTATTTATAGGCTGGTTCCATCAGTTGTTCATGACCCAAGAAATGCAAAGGCATGCTGAACTTTCACAGACACCCTAGTGTCAGGTTTTCTTTGCATAAAGCATGCAGTAGGAATTCATGGTTCTTTTTCTTGCATTCTCAAAGTACATCTAACCAACCAAGCTTCACTTTGGACCTTAAAATGGAGCAAAGATTAAGATGTGGGTTTTTGCTTTACTCTCCCTTACTACTAGAATAGTGCAGTATATTTAGCGGTTATGAAAAATGAATAAGAAAATAGAAAAATTGTAGGTGAATTTTGCACTCCTGAGAGTCCAAAGATAGTCTAGTTCAGTAAATACTACTTGAGCATCTATGGAGCTCTAGGGACAGTTATGGAACTACAAAGAAATTCAGAAAGCTTGCAGGCTGCTGATAGAACAAAGGGAGAGATGAAGAGAGACACGGATGAGTTCTGGGATGTGACTGTGGATGGAAGAAGTTTTCTTATCTGTGCATCTATACTTCCGAGATTTCACAAGTGGGGAAACGTGGAGAAAAAGGCAAGGTTTTCTGTGTATAGAGAAAGACGCTGTGGAAGAACAACTATGAAAGGTCAACTTAGATCAGATGAAAAACTATGGCATGTCACCAATGAGTGCTGGTTTCCTATTTTCTGGAAAACATGGGCTTTTAAAACCATCATATAACAATGTCATTTAAAAACTAACATATTTCAGACTGGGATCCAAGAGTTCTTGTCATGGTCCCAGTCTTAGCCAAGTACTCTCTGCTGGCAATAAGGCTGGAATGGGCAGCTCCTTCCGCTGCAGTGGCTGTCATTGACAGGTGGACAAGCAGTCCCAGCAGGAGACCTTCACCAGCCCACTTCCTCAGACAGGGTCAGGAATGAGGTCAGCCATGGAGACCAGGAACCACAGGAGGAAGAAGACCCTTAGAAAGGATCAGGGAAGTGGATGACACAAAAGGAGAGACGCTGTTCTTGAAATTTACCAGTGATCTCATGCGTGTCCCTGAGGCCGGCATGAGCTGCTGCACTGCAAGTGACCCGTCTGCCAGGGTGACCTCAGGCCCTGGAGCAACAGCAAATAAAGCCATGAACACACTGTTCTCTGGACACTTCCACATCCATGCTTTCCAGCGCTTGCAGCTCTTGGCTTGGGTCCTGCAACTCGGGCCATTTTTTGTTACATTTCTATCAAATTATTCATATGTAACAGGTCCATCATGCTGCACCCTCAAGAAATGTTAGCAAATATTTCAAAATGTCAGGAGTATTTCGCCAAATTTTGTCTTCTCTTCACTGGAAGACAAACAAGTTAACAAAAATCAGACAGATTCTCCAAGTATTATTTGAATGGCTCAGGATTCAAATTTCTATCAGATCAGTTACAAACCATGGTTAATGGAGCAGGAAATTACTTTCCTCTAGCAAGTAGAGGGATAAAGCCATCAGGCCATAATCAAAACATTTAGTGTCATTAATTATACCACAAAATATTTAACCCTAACCCTAACCTTTTTCTAAGAAAAAAAATATTAACCAGTAAGGAGAAGTTTTAGATAGAATTAACAGATGAAGACGATTTTTCTATACTAGGATGTTAAACTGGAAAGAATAAAGTGTTGACATAATGTACAAAATAGAAGTCACTATTTATTAATTGATTTCAGTCTCTGAAGGGACATTAGATTTCCTCAAATACAGAATAGTTTATTAGAATTGAGCTCGAGCAAAGGATTAAAGGCCTTTATTGTCAACCTTAACTGGAATCTTAAACCTCACCCCAGAGGAGCCCAAGCCAAGCTTGGTCACACCTGTCTATAATCCCAGCACTGTGGGAGGATCATAAACGTGGGCTCCCCCTGAACCACTCAGCGAGACCTTCTGTCAGTGTGAAAGGAAGCGGTGCTGCTGAAGAATCTGGGCTCAATCTCCAGTAGTGAAGGAAGACAAGAAGGCAGCAACTCGCTGAATCTTGCGTTCTCAGATGATTTGCACTACTGGAAGCTCTCTATTCGCTGTTTCCCTGGAAGATTTGACCTCATTGGCATGGTCCCGTCTAAACCCCTTTCCACAGTACAGTCCTTCTGAGAAGCTGGCCTGGAGGACAGCCATTCTCCTCTCCGGTTGGACACTTCCTAGTCCTTCAGTGTACTTGGCATTGCTAGGTCCTTCATCTTCCTTGACTTCCTTTTTGGGAAAACTTCAGGGTCTTCCTAAATTGTGTAACCTGCAGTCACATAGTTATGGCACAAAAGATAGTTAAGGTACGACAGCTCTCCCTGTCAACTGTAGGCAGCCTAAAGAGTGCACACAAGGAACTTTCAGACACTTGACAAAGGCCGCAACCAGCCACGTAAATCCACAGGTCTGTCTGTGTACCAGCTGGTGCTTCAGAGCCCTCTTTCTACCCAGGTGCTACGCATAAAATTGGCACACAGAGCCCAAGATTTTCCCGTGTTTCTCTCCGTGGCCTGTTTTAGAGCCAAATTCACTGTTTGAGCCTTTCTCGGTACATTCTGATATTGTTCAACGTACTTTTCTTCAATGCCATGTCACTATGAACTTGCCCAGGAAGTCCCTACAAATATGAAAAGCATGAAAAGGACACTGAGTGCCCAGCAGGCACACCTCTGGATCTGTACCACCTCCCCAGGAGCAGGTACTGAGCTAGTAGTAGGACCACCATACGGTCTGCGTTTTTCTATTTTTGCCTCAAAAGTGTATTGAAAGCTTTTTCACCACACCTTGAGTTCTGTATTCATTAACTGTAATGGGCGCCTGCCTTTCTTCCTTTCTGGAACCGCTGTACCAAAATGCTAGGAGATTATTTTGGTATGCCCTTCACTTAGAGAATTTATACTTGATTCTCATGAGCAAGGTCTTATAAGTATTTATACTTAATTGTCTAAGGATTTCTTTTAGCATCATCAATTCACAAGAAATTCAGGGGTTTCTAGTTTATTATGTCACATAAAAACAATAGGAAAGGACTTTTGGTAAGGAAATCAGGAGACAAAATAGGGAAAGCGCCCTAGGAAAGAGCAGTTGGGACGGGGCACCAGGGGCACAAATTTAAATCTGTGCTGTGCCACTTCAAACGAGTAAGTGGGCATGTGTAGGTAGTTTACCAAATCCCTCCACCAAATAACACTAAGATTCTTCCCCAGACAGGCATTCTCACTCCCTTCCTCCCCTGCCAAGACCTTCTGTATCTTTATGAGGTTACTCAAGCCATTCACTCTGAGAGCAAGGAAGTTAGCACCTGCCATGAGGGATCAGAATGTGAAATGTGATGAGAGGGCCCTGTGATAAGGGCCTGACCTTAGCAAACAAGAATAAAATCTCCGAGAAAGAAGGAAAATGCGGCAGCACACAAGCCAAAGTGCCGGGAAACCCTTCACACGAACAGTTAAAATTCCATCGTGCCGTAAGAGGTGGCAGTTGCTTTGCACACAATTCATGAAATAGTGGTGCCAGGGAATTGCCCCATCCCTATGATACTATAACTTGATACAACAGGCACCATAAAAAAAAATCCAACAAGCCATCTTAGCGATCGACCCTGGACAGGCCCATGTCTCATCTGCTTCGCAGAGTTCCCAGAGCAGATCCCAACACCATGCAGTGCCCCTGACACCAGCGGGAGCTCAGCGCTGGTGCCAAAGAGCAAGATGAGAAATGGGGCCGGTATAAACACTCCGTTGGCCAATCTGCATGCACTGTGTTCAGTGCAATTCAAAACTGCCCCACCTGGTCTCTTCTGGCTCCCTCCTGTCTACTCGGGACTGGCAGCTGGAAGGCAGGCTGAGCCTGGGAGATCTTTTAATTTGCTGTAGCACCGGGGGGCAGGCGAGAAGAATGACAATGCATATGCCAGGATTCAGTTACAGAGCTGTCTTTCCCAGGTGGGAGGCACCCCTGACTGCACAGAAGTCAATGATTCCGTTTGTTGAGGGCCCTTGGGAAATGATTGGTGGCTTGTAAATGCTGAGGGTGTGGAATAACGCACTTCAATCTGCCCTCATGATGAAGGTCTTGGCCAAAATAATATGTATAAAAGCATTTTCTTAGACTCCTGTGCAATCTTTACTTGTCAGTTCTTTTTCAAAATAAAATCATTCTGTCATGTTAGATAGCAACTTCTCAATTTTGAAACAAGCTGTTGTTGACCTGTAAAGTGTAAGTTGACACGAATTTGAGATTACTTTCCCACGAGTGTCACTGCTTAAAAGAAGCTTCAGACCTTGCATAAATTTGAATGCATTCTAACTCTAAACATTCAAAGGGTACATAGTGTTCTAAACTTAAAATATTTGGATGGTTCTTAAGAGCTTGATAAAATATCTACTAGGTAATCCTGTCTTTACAACATAAAGCCATGATGTGACTAATTTTGGGAACACTGATCTTAATAATCTAAGGTGATCTGTCAATGTGGAAAGGAGAGAGTGTGCTAATAGTCTACCTATTACAGAGCAAAATTCACCAAATGTCAGGAGTAAGACCGCAGGAGGAATGACAAACTGCCAATTAGAATAGTCCTGCAACAATAGTCATGCTAATTTAAAACAAAAATTATCTACTTAGTAAAATAGGGTCATCTGTGTTTTTACAGACCTTCAATTTGTGATGGAGTTGTGTACCAGTAAACTGAACATTAAAAATATTGTAAGTCAAGCACAAGTTAATACCGGTTATAGAACCAAATGGGTGTCATAGTGAGAAACGGGGGGAGGGGGCGAGGGAGAGGGCGAGAGGGCCAAAAAGGAGGGGAAGGGATTATCGTGTCCGCACAACGGACATGTGTGCAAAGTACTCACGCTTAACATAACCACTGCATATCGCAAATGAATATACTGGGAAAAATTCTAATACAGGCACTGTACTGAACATCATAGCTTCTGCTAGCCTAATTAGAATGCACTCTGAGCATTTCAATAGCCTACACTTGGGCAAAATCATCAAATATAAGGTCCATTTTACAAAAAAAAGTGTTGACTATCTCCTGTTTTTAATTGAATATTACACTAAGAATAAAATGAAATAATAGTACAGATAAGCTTTTACATCATTGGAAAGTCAAAAAATCATTTAAGTCAAACCATCCTAAGTCAGAACCACATATACTCAAGATCTATTCCTAGACTTTTTTTTTCAAATTTCCTACCAGCGTTTCCAGTTTCTGTGAGTATACAACTTTATTACTACATGTTAATTTTTTAAATTGAATTTATTTCAAATTTCTCTCCCAGGCGCACTGCTGCCATAGGTTTGCCTACCCTGCCTCCCTCCCCCTCCCCCCGCACCTGCATATCCTTCCGCGCCTTTCTATGCCTCTTAGAAGTCACTCTGGAGTTTCTCAACCCTTGCACCTCGCAAGACACGAGCTGCCCGGCTCCTCTGACCTCATCTTCTACATGGGTTCCTTTATCCTGCAGCTTCAGTCCCTGCACCTGTCTCGCCTCCTCAACCCAACCTGCTGCTCCTCACACGTACCCAAATCTCCCCCACATTACTAAATCTGAACTTGGTGTTCATTTTCCGGGGAACACAATTACCCAAGATATGCTCTTGTTCCTTTTTTTTTCTTGCTATTTTCTTTCCTTCAGTGCTATGGAGGGAGGAAGGCAGAACCCTGACATCATGCCATCTTCCTAGTCGATTCTTTGCTTTTAAAATTGAGACGGGGTGTCGCGAAGTTGCTAAACTGCTCAGCGTGATCTTGGATTTATGATCCTCCTGTCTCAACCTTACCGGGCTTAAGGCCTCCACCACCAGGCCTGGTTCTGGTGCCATTTCCATGTTCGAATATCCTCTGTCCACCTTGTATAGCTCCGCGTATAGCCAATAATTGCCATCATTCTCAGCTATTTGCTTCAGTCTTTATCTGAGCAGTCGTCTCTCTGTCACATTGTATGTGTATTAAAGTCGCTCCTCTAGGAAACATCCTCCAAGACAGCAGGGAGGTTTTGCTCATTTTTGTATTTACAGTGCTTAAAACTGTGCCTTGGAACATATTAACTGCTCAATTAACATTCCTTGAAAATATAAATAAATATTCCAGTAACTTCAATTGACCTATTTAGTTAAATCCAGTACCTAGACTTATTTTAATTCTTGATAGCACTAGAATTTTGGTGTCATAATTTTATAATTCTTAGATTCAATTCTGTGACCAATACAAACATAATTCTTAGTTTGATTGACAATCTCTAATATTTTATCCTTAAGTAGCAAGAATAGAAAAAATTAACAATTATTTATCCCTACCGTTCATCAGTTACTCTGCTTTTGACAGTTTAGTAGGAACATAGTTTCATCTAAAATTATAATCTTTTGGATTCTTTTTACAAATATGAGGGTTAGCCTAAAGCCAAACAATGAGATAGAATGTAAAAATTATCTATTTTCAGTCTCCAAATAAACTTATTGACACTTCAGTGGAGTATATAACATTTCAAATCTCTACACAATACAAACATACCTAAAATATCAAAAAAGAAAACAATAAATTCTTTAAAATATTTCACTAACTCTACAGAATAAAAATAAAGGAATATTAAAAATAAAAGAATATTAAAAATATTTCCAATAACTCTACAGAAAATAAAAGAATATTAAAAATATTTCTAATAACTTTGCAGAATAAAAATAAAAGAATCCCTTTCTCACTTTCACTTGCTGAGAACTCAGTTTTCGACAAGGTGACCAAATTCATATACCTGGTGGTTGGAAGCGTCTTAGTCAAAACCCACTCAACAAACTCTAATCAGAGCCCACAGGGAGGGTTGGGTCACTTCCTTCGAATTACTGAACTAATGTGTTGAGTTTTATTTATTTGTTTCTGTTTTGTTCTGTTTCTTTAATGCTTACTTTGAGTTGTGGTTGAATTGCCAGTGTCTGTGACTTCAGCTCTGTCTCCATGATAGGTTTACTTATACAGCTTTCCTTGCTGCTTAGTGACCTATTTTCCATTTCCACAATTTTTTTTTGATATTTACTCAGATACTTATCTCTTACCAGCAAAAGAGAGAAGCTCAGACGAAGCTAAATCTACCGTCAAAGAGAAGGAAACTTAATTCCCCAAATAATGATTGTTTCAGGGATCATCGGGCAACCAGACTTGTGCCAGGGGCACTCAAGGAGCCCTGTGCTGGAGACTGTGGATACGTTTCTCTTTACCCTCCTAAGAAAGCGTCTGTATCCAAGCAGGCTTCTTTGGCCGGATGCGAAGGGGAGCACACCATCCTGGGGTCTGGTTTCCACTACGAGTCATTCGACTATGAGAGGAGCGATAGTGTAGGGCAGCTCTGAACCTGTCTACGGCTGGGCAAAAAGTGACAAAGGAGCCTGGTTTCCAGACGAGGTTGGGCTCCTGGGTCACCTGCTGCAGAGGCCACTCCACCTCTGGAATGTTAGCTATGTGAGCCAATAAATTACTTTATTGTTCAAAGCCAAGCGAGTCAGGTTCTCCTTTATTTGAACTTGAAACCATCTTAAATGATACAACTGCTCTTCCTGGTTTCCTGACGTCAAGCCTGGTCACTCATGTTCTGTCTCCTTTCGGATCATTCTTCCCTCTTCACCTTTTGATGTCTTCATCTTGGAGCGTCAGCCCTTTATTCATCGCACTTAGGTCAACTCTCTTTGAGGGAAATTCCAGTGTATTGACGTCTTCAGCAACTGTTTCTGCTGAGGACCAACTCTCTGTCTTACCAGTCCGCTTCTGCAATGTCATGCCATTCATCTCCACAGGGTTTTTCACAGACTCCTAGCCTTTTAAGTCAACAGTTCAGGGCCACTCTCCACTCCTTACCCATGCTATGCAACTGAGAGCTCAAATTCAATTCCTAGGTGCTTCCTCGGGACCTCATCTTTGCATTGTTTGCCTGTACCTCACTGTTCTAGAGGATGGATAGATAGATAGATAGATAGATATAGATATAGATATTATATATACCTGTCATATATATATATATATACAGACACATATATGCATAGAGATACCTACATGCACACACACACACACACACACACACACATATGCGTATGGGGAAAATATATTACAGAAGCACTGATTTAGGTAGCCAGCCAATCTGTGGAAATGGAGTTTAACATACCAATTCACCTTCACCTAGTTAGGCAGCTGATGCACTAAGTTAGGCAGAGTGGTCAATGGCTTTTGACTAAAGTGGTGATGAAAAGAGTTGGAAACAGGCGTATTTCAGCTGCATAACTGCACCTTACCTGATCAGGCTTCATTTATTCAAAACTGAGTGCCACAATTAGATGTAGTCGTATTTATTAGCCACCCAATGTATTTACTGAGCAGCTTTTAGGCAACTATCATTTTGCTTTTAATAGATTTAAAGGGGAAAAGCCATGGCCTTTGTACTCTCTGTGGCAATGGTCTAGCAGGGAAATTATAACACGCAAGTACAGTGTATGGACATTTACATAGAGGTGATTAACTTTGATGGCACAGTAAAACTGAGCTCTAGGGTTTTACTCTGGTCAAAAGTAATAAAGGACAGAAGGACAGGTTTACCACACATCATGAACATGTGAAGCAGTCTGCAGTGTTCAGGTTCCTACAAGCAGTTAAATATTTCTGCAGCACACCGGTGAAGATTTCATGACCCAGGGTAAGATCATAGAACCCTTCAGTTGTGTGTAGAGGAATTTGGATTTTACTCCAAATACAAGACACGCATCAAGTGGAACATTTTGAATAAGCGTGTTAAGTGCGCCTCAGTATAGTTGGCTTAAAAAATAAAAATAGAGCAAATGGAATGCGGGAAGCAATAAAGTGGCATGATGAAAATGAAATTTCAGAAACGTGAGATGACCATGGGAAGGCTGAATTAAACAAAGGCAAACTGGAGTCAGGAAGGCAAGACAGATTACTGGGGTGCTAAGCAAAAGCCAGCCTATCAGAGTCCAAACCAGAGCGGGGCGGCAGGAGCGATGAAACCGGAAGCCGATGCAGGAGCGGAACAGTCAGCCCGCAGAAACTAATTTCACACCAACGGAATGTCAGGAGAAAAGAACTGAGGTTTTGAACTCGGTGGTCGGAGAAAGAATGAACAGAGAAACAAAGCGGAGAGACTGTTTTCAGT
The DNA here is from genome assembly GCA_004027205.1 of Ctenodactylus gundi. Taxonomy (NCBI): domain Eukaryota; kingdom Metazoa; phylum Chordata; class Mammalia; order Rodentia; family Ctenodactylidae; genus Ctenodactylus; species Ctenodactylus gundi. The sequence continues at coordinate 79,502 of PVKB01005520.1, read as the reverse complement.
GAAAGAAGAATGATTTGCGTGTGGATGTGTTGCTTGGGAGGAACAGAAGCCTTTTAATTAAGCAGTGGGGGGCTCGCGATGCTGGGGTTGGAGAAGAATAATACCGATTTCAAGTCAGTTCAACAGCTCCACGCTCTCTGCCAAAAAACCATCTAGTTCTTTCAACACTTCTTCTCTGGACACTTCTATAAGCCAGAGATATTATCCCAGGCTCTGAATAATAACGGGAATTGTTTCATATGTAATATTCTGCCTAGAGGAAAATTTATAGGCCTATGTATTTTCCTCTAAAATGATTAAGCAGTCAATCAATTAAACAACAGGAAACCATATCAATGTTCAATATTAGATGAATGTGTAAAGAAACTATGGTATCGCTGCTCAGCAAAAGCAACTGCAATCCTTTGCTACGCACTGACAGCATGGTGGCCTCTGAGAACACGGAGGAAAGCAGAGCTGTTGCTACCAAGAGACTAGGTGGAGTTGAGAGGAATAAGTCATTAACGGTAAAGGGGAGGGGCCAGTGCTTTAGGTTGGTGGGTAGCTTGGTTATCTTGACTGGTGACGGCCCCTCTGGTAAATATCATATCCATGAGTTACATTGAACATTTTACATATTCCTCAACAAAGCTTACCTTTAAAAAGATACCTTCCCGTGGTAGGCTATGGGTCAATTTTAACCTTTTGCTTGTTGTGTTTTTAATAATACTATGAAACTCTACGATTATGTCATAAAATTCATTTTAAAAAGTATAAACATTACAAAGGTGCAGTGACCACATACATTCTCCTAATAATAATAAGTGAATTGCAATTTTAAGCAACAAAAAGTACTGTATTATCCCATTGATTGGTAAACACTGCAGAATCAGAACAAGGTCACCGATACAGTGTGAGAAAATGTGCAACTCTCACGCTTCTGTTGAAAATTTAAACTGCAGCAGCCAATTTGGAAAGAAATGTTGCAATGACTAGAAAAGTTGAAATGTGTTTATAATACTAATGATTGTAATACCAGTTTTCAAGTTTCCATTATTCCAGTCATTGGTGCATTTTAAAGCACTGGCATACATTTCAGCATCTGGGATAAATAGCACATGTCAGACTGAACAGCTTAGTTCACCCGCTTAGATTTCTCTTTAGCCCTGTGTTCTTCCCCTTGCAAACACTTTGGTAATTTTGCCACTCGTGAAACTGCTTACTGCTTAGCGTGTCCTTTGCTATCTCCATCCCTCTCTCCTAAGCCCACATCCACCTATTCTTCCCCCAAATGGTTGAGAACAGATGAAGGGCCATCTCAAGACACATCTCTCCTCTAACAAGGGAACAGTCAGTTCGTGGGCAAGACAGACAGGGATGAATAGCAACACTGTTGGCAGAGGCTACAACATCAGGAATTTTAGTCCAGGAAGCACAAACACAGCAGGAAGACAGAAGGCCTAAAGGCCAACCAAGTCACAGGGGCATCCCAGGGTCATTCTGGAAGAAAAAAATGAGGGAACAGCAGAGCCAACAACAGCTGAAGGGATATCATATTTATTTATTTGTTATGTAGGACTGGGAATCCAGAGCAAGGCACCTGCAATGAGCTATATCTCTCACATGTTTTTGATTTTTGATTAGGAGACAGGTTTTCATAAGACACAAATTTGCCCAGGCTTGGATTGAATTTGTGATCCTCTCGCCTCTGCCTTCCAGAGTGCTGGGATTATAGTCCTATGTCACTGGGCCTGGCTTAAAGACCTATTATATAATTTGCATTTACTAATTTTTTCATGCAAACGTTTGAAATATTTATTTTTACAAAATGTGATTGGATACAAATATTCTAATATTTTAAAATATTTTTATTATACCTTGTATTATACAATAAGAGTTGAGGCAGATACCATAAACTAAGTCCCTAAATTGCTCTTTTCTGTTTCAACTCCAAAGAAATATTTTATAATATTGTTTATTTATAAGAGCAAATCATTGGAAGCAATTTAAATGTTCATCTAGAATGCACAGATAATTTATATACAATGGAATACAAAGGAGCTAGATGTTTATGTATTAATATAGAGAAACAAGTATAATCTTAGAATAAAAAACAAAGCACGGTTGTATGCATATCGTTTTATACTCACATGGATTTTAAAATTGGCAGAACTATATTATAATTTGTTTCCAAATTCATAAATATGTACCAAAATATAATGCTGCTGCATTTATGGGAATAGTAACTTCTAAATTCAGTGTATTTTCCAAAGGGAAATGACACAGGCATCCCAGAGAAGGGAAGAAAGGGTAAATAGAGTAGTATTTTATGATCCAAAGTGAATATAAAATATTGTTAAGATTTTATACAAGTAAAGAGTATGTACAAAGGCACTATGGTATGTTTGAATTGATGTGTTACTGAACTGACCAATTCTTATTTTTTTTAGTTTTATGAGAATCTTTATGTAGAAAGATTAGCTAGTGTAAGTAATATTTTTATTAAGAGGTAACTCCAGGTAAAATTATAACCTTCAAGTAGTAGCAACAACAATACACTTTCTGTGTGATACTTCTGTTCTGCTGAATGCATCTGCCACAGGTAAACGTAGAAATCTCACTGCATGATTGAGGTGCATGTAGCCATTTTTTCCCCTCTGGAGAAGAGGTACGGTCTAATAAAGAGTCAACTGGAGAGGACGTATATGTGCCCAACTTCTTTCTGCAAAGAAACCTGATGTGGAAAGCAGGCTGAAGAAATGAGAGCCAGTTCAGAGGCTGGTAAAGCTAGGTCCGGCATACAGTCAGTACGAGGCCCTCCTTAGAACGACCGTGAGGTCTGCTTCTCGTGGATTGAGTGTCCAACTTGAGAGATCTCCAACATCAGGTCAGCAAAGTTAGTTTTGGGGTGGCTAACATCAACGTTAAAGTTCTTCAAATTTGCCAAGGCCGGTCACTCTTCCGATATCACCATACTAAAGGAAACTCAAAAACCTGCTTTCAGAATCCTGTTTTAACAAGTCCAAAAGGAAGATGAGCTCTCTTGGAAGACCTGGACTGCAGGAACGTCTGCACTCTTTCCCAAGTGAGTAATATGCCTAAGCTTCATTGCATCTCAGTTTTGTCTTGTATAAAACCAGAAAAAATCTTTTGTCCTGCTTAACAAGGGAAATGAAGTGAAAACTGACGTAACATGTATTTGCAATGATGCTGGGAACATTTAGATGGGTCAACTTGATGGAATCAAGAGCACCTAAGAATTAGTAAAGCACACTTCTAGGTGCACCCGGTGGGTCACTCAGTCATGACTTGGGTACCACGCATGGTCCCCGGACCCTGCCTCCTGGACAGGGTTCCTTGGCTCTGCTGCCCCCGCTCTCATAAACGAAGCAGCTTTGCTGCCATACTCTTCTCCCATGATGCTATTGCATTGCAGCCAGCATCCCTGAAACTGAGCCAAAGACTTTCCTCCTCCTTAAATTAGTGGGTTTCGGGTAATTTGTCCAACAATGAACAAGTTGACTAGTAAAAATGCTTTTGAAATAGGTTGTTTGCCAGATGTTAATTGTAATCACAGTAAAATCAATCATCTATAAACACTGTACTGAAGGTGTCCCTTCTGCTGTTTGAAGTCTTTATCTAGACTTTATTGGGATGTCCATCAATGCTATTTTCTTTGCCATAGGATAGCTGGACAAGTAACTGTTTGCTGTCTTACCAACAGACCTAAATGGGTAAGACTATATCTTAATGGATTCTTTCACAAAATTATCATGGGCAATTCTGATGATGTTCGAAGGAGAAGAATTATAGAACTGTTTAGAAATATCCTGAGCAGTGTCGCTTACTCAAGTATACCCCTAAAGCCTCTCCACTCCACAGGTCACTCCAAAAACACAATTCTCATATTTTCCATTGACATTATTTCTAGTCTCACACATGTTAAAGGGGACACATGGACTAGTATATCAAGCAACTGTATAACATAAAATCTCTTCTGAGGTTCCAACCTGGGAAATTTATTCATTCATTAAAAAATATCTGTGTTTAGTGCTCTGTGAATTAGTAGTAGTTTTGGGCACCAGAGACACAAGATGAAGGGATGGTTTTTGTTCTGCCTAAAGAGATTCAGTTCTCAAGTAGAGTCATGGCTGCATGCACTGGTGGACTCTATTGCAGTCTTTGAAAATGCCCAGCAACAATTTTTGGTTTGGTATGTTCATGATGACTTAGTTTGCCCAATTCTTCTTTTATGATGAAGAGTATACATGGAATAAACATTATTTTGGGGGTATCTGCTTTTGATCTTCCATGTTATAATAATTTTTATACAGGATAAATGTCTTTCATTCATTTACAAGTATCTGAAATCTACTTCACCTGAGACATAGTTCTGTAATATCAAGCTTTGTAACCTAGAACCATTTCTTAAAGTGTAGCTCGGAAAATAAACCCCAAAATCACACATGAGAAAACAATACCAAACAGTATTTCATACAGTTTCGGTGATAAGATAAAAAAGGTGTCCTGAGGGAACCCTGAGGTGCAAGAACACTGAAGTCTTGTGAATGATCACCTGTACCAAACAGGAACTTTAATAAATCACAAATAGACTGCAATGGGAAATTATCCAAATGCAAGCTAAAGTCTCCACTTTGATACAGGACCAACAGTTTCTGAGAAATGACATCCCTTAATAGCACATAGAGTAAAGCTGATTAACACATAGCTCATGATTTGGTATAAGTGAAGACAGCGCTACTGGATATTAACCACTACTCCATAGCCATTATTCACTTGACAGGCACTGCAGAGGATGCAGCTGCAGATAAATTGAGGAATTAATGGAAGGAGAATGAACTATAAGGAAAGTCATGCCATGCCCTGTGTAGGTATAATCTGACATGTTCTGTGTGGATAAATATGACAGTCTAACAATGGACCTAAGACAAATGAAAGAGATCAGGCTGACACAAACAAGAGAGATAGAAAGTCAAGTCAGTGAATCATTGACCAATACGTCAATTTCGAAAACCATTGCTTTCAGATACACCATTTTCTTTATTTTCTAGTACATTTCAAAGAAGCATACATTCTAAACTGGAAATGTCAAAACTGCAAGCTTTATATAGTCACAAGTGTAATTTACATTTAGACCCTCATTTGGTTGCTCATGTTTATAGAGTTGATCTTTATTACTATATTACTCTTTCTCCAGCTGAAGTGTCTAAAATATAAACTACTCACACTGAGCAAAACTTTAAGTTCAGGTTTCAGATTTTACACAATTTGTCTGTAACTGGATTTTCAATTGCATTGAAAATCCATTCAGAAAATATATACATATATACTTTAATATTTTGGCATTTATACATAAAGTATGCATTTATTTAGATGTATGCATATATTTCAGCATTAAATGTCATAAAAAGGCATCCAATTATAAAGTTAATAATAATTAGGCTAATGTTATTAACCATAAATATTTTTGAGCAATTAGTGTGTTCAAGAAGCTGTGCTGGGCATTGTGGTGAGAAGAGATTTGTAAGACGTCTAACTGTCTAGCATGTGCATCACAAAACCCAAGAATCAGCCACAGCTGTTGCATGTCCTCAGGGAAAATGTGAGCTGCTACTCAGATACCACATTGGCAGGGCAGGCTCCTGCAGGCACATTGCTCCCACGGAGTTCATTGCAACACGCGAGCCTTAATTAAACACATTTGAGTAGGTAGTATATAGCTTCAGAATGTATGTAAGATGAGATAGATAGACAGACAGACAGACAGATAGATAGATAGATGACAGAGCTTTGCCCTAGCTGCAGAAAGATGAAAATATTATAGGCAAAACTAATGCCATAATGCATTACATATTTAAGCATCACAATCTTAACTGGATTTTGTGGTTTGGATCTGAAATGTCTCCCAAAGCCTATGCGTTTGGATGTAGAGGGACACCTATCAGTCCCTGTGAAATTGGGAGGCTGGTCCTGGGTGGATGGAGTGGACGCTTGGGGCTTGACCTGGAGGGATTATGTCCACTTGTTGGGATTTGCGGCATCCACGGCAGTGTATTTAGTTATGTGTGATTGACTTGTGGGCCAGGAAGCGAGGGAGGGGCATCCACCCTGGATATGGTGCCCAACTGGCAGCTTGAACTAAGTAGGGGCGGGGAGAAGGAACATTGTTACAGCTTCTTCTTGGAAAGCTCCGGCCTCTTCCTCACTCTCCAGACATCAACTTTTCCCTCTCCTTTGGCTTTCTGTCTGCAACGCCACAAAGAACTTCAATTAGACCTCAGTCAAGTGCTTCCACTGTTGACAACCTTCCATGATTGGACCATGGGAGACCTCCTAAAACTGTTAGCTAAAATAAATCTTTCCTCCCTTAATTTGTATATGTTGGGTATTGTGGTCACGCCAGGAAGTACTAAATTGTGAGACAGAATGAGAAGCAGTAACCAAAGACAGTTAAATCTGGAGAGTCAGAGAAGAGGATGTGACATAAAGTTCTATTGAGCAGGAATACTTTCAGCCTGTATTAAAGAGACGCATTGGTAAGTCAGACTTCAACGTCAGCTACAATAGAAGTTCAAATATTCTCTACCCTCTTTGAGTAGCTGAAAGAATTCCCGAGACAAGACTCAGATTTTAATTCGAGAAACTTATCTTTAAGACTGAGCTCAAGAACTTCGATTCTTAGACAAACATTTAATGTTTTTAAACCTTATCTCCTGTGTGTATAGTGGGAATAATATTCCACAGCATTAACATGAAGATGAAAGGCATAGAAATTTTTGGTTGCTGTTTTGTTTTTATAGGTATTATGCTTATTTTACAGGTATTATTTATTGTATCTGTGCTAAGTATGTTTGAGAGTTATGCATATACATGCATTCATATGTTTTTATTCATTCAACATTGCACAACAAATACATTCTTCCTGCCATGTTCAGCTTATCACAAGTCCCAAGGATCTTTCTTCACAATTAGTTTCTTCTCCTTCTTATTCCTAGTCACCCCATCCTCACACCGGCACTCTGTGTTTCAAGTCCAAGTTGCATAGCATTGTCCAAGTCGTCTTCCCGTGAACCTTGAACCTTCACCCTGATCAACCAAATCCACCTACTTAAAACATGGCTTCTCTTTTCTTGTTTATGTACAAAATTGAAGTGGAAAGAAACCAAAGTATGAGTCCAGAAGTTAAAAAATTTGCCTTGGTCCTTGACTCAAACTCCTCAAATACTGCAAAAATCATCAAAAATCTCTGTATTTCATGTTCCTCCATTTTAAACTGAATGACTTCTGGGCCCCTTCCAACTGAAATTAATTTCTTTCTTTCTTTCTTCCTTCTTTTCTTTCATTCCTTTCTCTCTTTCTTTGTGATACTCGGGATTGAACCCAGAACCTTCATATTAAGCGACACTGCAGCTTTTATTTATTATATTTTTAATTTTGAGACAGGATTTTACAAATTGCCACGTTTCCCAGGCTGGGCTCAAACATATAATTCTCCTGCCTCAGCCTCTCAGAGTATTGGGGTTACTGGTATGTGTAACCATGCCCAGATCAACTCCAATGGAATAGTCTTATATTTACACTTCAGATTAAAATGAATGACATAAAATCATTGCACAAATCTATATGGAAGGTAACCGCCTCGAGTTAAATAATGATCAGAATAGTAGCAACGACAACAAATTCTTCTAATAGATTGCTTTATTGGTACTGTATGCAAACAGCCTAGTTAAGCTTGTGCCCACCTCCACTGACCTCCACATCTGCAGAGAACAGCTGGCCTCAGCCATATTCACTCATTCCTGCGAGACTCAGTATGTATGCTTGAAGGAGATGGCATCCAGCCCTATTGTCCCATTCATATACGAGGCAAGATATTATTTAAAGAGAATGTGCAGTTTCATTTCAAGGAATATTGCTCTATTACTTTTTGCCAAAGAAGCTGGACTAGTCAGATGAAGAGAAAACTTTCTATTTATTTATTTATTTATTTTTAGACAGGATCTCACCTTGTTTTCTAGGCTGGTGTTCAGCTCACTATGGAACCCAGGCTGGACTTGAACACATGGAGATTCTCCTGCCTCAGCCTCCCAAGTTCTGGAATTTCAGGTGTGCACCACCTCTCCCAGCATATGTGGTGCTGGGGAATAGAATCAAGGGTCTTGTGTTTGCTAGGGAAGCTCTTTTAGCTACTGATCTATGCTTCTCATCCCCAGCGAACTTATATTCATGAAAAAAAAACAGGCATAAAAGTTCTCATGCATGTATAATTTTGTTTATCAAAGATATCAACGTGATATGAATTACACATAATAGTTTATCTTATCTACATGTTGACAAATTCTGCCAGAAGCCCAGTCTACTCTCCTATGGGACTCATGTCCCCACTGTCCTCATGGCCTCTTCCTGATGCCTTCCTTCTCTGTGAGGCTCTGCAGAGTGTGCTATGAATGGACAAAATGAACCTTGCTGAGGATTAAAAAAAAAAAAACCAGCAAACAAACAAGAAAATAGCCAATCAACGTAGACAGCTAGGAAGTGGCTTGAGGAAAAACTATGTGTGGTGCCTGTAAAGACAGACCCCAGCGTCTCCCTTCCTTCACTCATACCACCACTTACAAATTCCTGCAGTTAAAATTCTTGAACTTTCCCTGACTGAGCTCTTCATCTCTATGTAAACTCTGCTTTAGAAGATGTGCCAACTTTCAGATTTCTTTTTCCTGTCCCTAATTGATCTCCTTCAAAGCTATGCTGCATGATCCAGTCAGAGTGACTTCTCCACAAAGGTCCTGCCTCAGGGAGCATCCTTCCACGAGTCTCCAGTACTCTGAGAGTTACATTTCAGGGCCCTCTACAAGGCATGTTGTCTCTTAATCCCATCTGCCTGCACAAAGATTCACTCTGCTTGGAATGCCTTGCCTTTCCTCCTACGCGACTGACTTCAACTATTCCTTAAAGAGCTACCAAAGGCCTTGCTTTTTTCCAGGAAGTGTTCCCCGTGTCCACTTGGAATGGGTCAGGAGAACCTAGATGCCCTATCTATATTTCTACCCTTGCCTTTCCACAATGTTTCATACTTGTGTGTCTGTGTCTTCTCGTTAGATTATGCATCCGTGCAGATGTCTTATCTGACACAAGACCTGGAGCACTAGTTAATGAATTAATAAGTATTTATTGAGCACCTACAAAGTACCAGATACCATTCTAAGGAGAGGGAATAGAGCAGTATACAACAGGAGTGTAAATCTTTTCTTATATGTAAGCTAAGGCTTATATATGTAATAACTAAATTATGTATTATGAAAATTACATAGGGAATGGCTCAGCTCTGTGAGGAAAACTGGAACAGAAATTAAAGGTGACGATGAATAGAAGAGGGCACAACTTACACATCACACTCACACACATCTCAGCGTCCCCACTGAATACGCACTTGGATACGGTAAGGGAATCGGCCATGTGGACAGCAGAGGAAAAAGAATTCCAAAAAGAAAGGGCAGTCTGTGTGAGGGCTTCGAGAGGGTTGGTTCCCGGAGTGTTCTAAGAGCAGAGGTGAGGTCCCCTGCCTGGACAGGTGGAATGGCAAAAGAAGGGTGGGAGTGAGGTCTGATCTGAGCTACGTTGCTGGCCCACGTCTCAGCAGGCTTTTCAGGCTACTGCAAATTCTTGGGCGTTTACTCCCAAAGAAAAGGGGAGCTACTAGACAGCTCGTAAATGAGAAGTAGATAGGTAAGAAATGGTATTCTGGAAGTTTCCCTTCACAGATGGGTGGTGGCCCTGGTTCATTCTGTGTGTCACTTATCTGCCGTACTGAGGTCTCTGTCAACACAACAAGGCTCTGGAGTTAACGAACCCTCCCTGTGGTTAAGCAGAGAAAGGGATTCATTACACAGCAGCCATTCTTGACTGTGAAATGAAGACTTTTTAAGTTTGTGAACTTTCTTTAGGGAAAACTTAAATTTTCTAAACCTATTGACTCACTTGTGAAAAAGGACAATCAGATTTACTTAATAGGATAAATAAATTTTTATACATAAAGAATATGACATAAAATAAGGTGTAAGATATATTACTTTCTGATTTTCTTTCATCTTTAACTTATGCTATAAATAAATCAACCAAAGTTCACAACTCACTTAAGCGCCAACCACCTCAAATTGATAAAATACACCATATCGCCTTTGTTTTTACCCCAAATGAATTAACGGGGAGCTGATACGCCCTTTCATATGAAACAAATAAAAAAAATCAGCCAGGCTAAACAAGTGACTAAATGTAGGAAATAACAGTTTTCAAGACACTGACAGGCAACCAAGAATAGTGACACCTGAGAAATGGAAAACTAATTTGGCTGCCCCGCTACTCCTCCCGCTTCCTCTGAGGAAAAGTTCTCAGGCCATTCATGGTCCAGACGAGGAAGGCAGATTTAGACAGGAGGGCTAAAGAGGTGGGAGTACCACATACGAAGGGACTTGACCGTCTTTCTATTGGGTCTGCACTGATGCTGCACCTGGTCTTAAATATCTTTATTATCATTTAATATAGTATGGAATGAGAAGTTCGAAGTCTACTGAGGACATAAGTCAAGGGACAACCACACTAATATTTTCTAAGTTCTCTCCAGTTAGGGCAAGAACACAATCCTTTGAGAGTAAGTAAGAGGGATTCTTCACCAGCCCTTGGAGATAGCACATCAGAGAAAAAAGTTCTCAGCAGACAGAAATCATAAGCTATATTCTGAAAACTACAGGGCCTAGAAAAAACAAAGCAGGATCTTCCAGGCAAGGGAGCAACACACATGAGCGCTCAGGCATAAGAACAAACACTGAGGATGTGCAAAGCGGAAGGGCAGCGTGGGGAGGGCAGCAAGTGCCACCAGATCATGAGGGCATTTGCAGGTTCCATCACGAAGACTGTCTTAGTATCGTATACATAAGAAGCTGGTTGTGGCTGCACTTGCAGGTATACTTGCTCCCCATCTACTGATGTATATAAATGCAATACAGAAAGTTTACATTGATCTTGAGTATTTTGTGCATATATGTATCGTGGCAAAATTACAAATCCTTCCCCGCTTCCTTTTCAATCCTCCCTGTCCCCCCTCCTCTGCTCCAATTCCCTTATTCCCCCCAATAAACTCTATGAAATGAGAGTGATCTGGGTTTCTCATGTTGGAGAAACCATTCAATATTTTACCTTCGCTTCAGACTCACTACACTAAGCATGATGGTCTAAATTGCCTCCATTTACCTACAAAAGCCTCCAACTTACCTGTCTTTATAGACAAACAGTACTCCCTTGTGTACACACATCACAACTGATATATCCATTGTTCTGTTCATGGGTATTTTGGTGTCTTCCGCATTTTAGCTATTGTTAGTGGTGCTGCTATGGCTATACATATAATTTTGTTATATGTTGTTTTTACTCTTTTGGGACTGAAGGGGGTACTTATTTCCAGTCTTTTGAGACTGGAAATTTCCATCCTGCTTTCCATAGTGGTTGTACCAGTTTACATTCCCACCAGCAGTGCAGGAGGGTTCCTTTTCCCCACAGCCTCAGCAGCACTGATTGCCCTTTGAGTTCTTGATATACACCAATCTCTCTGGAGTTAGATGGTATCGTAGTGATGTTTTGATTTGCACTTCTCTTATGGCTAGGGATATTGAACATCTTTTCATGTATTTATTGGCCATTTGAACTTTTTCATCTGAGAACTGCCTAGTCAAGTATACTTTTGCTTTACATACGTCATTTGATTAGCATGTGAAAAATGGATTAAAGGAGAAAGCTGGGTGCGGAGAAATAATGAGGTGACTACTATTTTGGTGACAGATTATGAGCTTCAGATCCATCAAAGTGGAGTATCCATTTCAAGGAGACAAATTTTTGAAGTAAAATGTGATTGATTATATATAAGAAAAGAATATTAAAAAATCAAAGATGAGATCCACATTTCTGTGATGGGGAAAGTACTATTTATTGAGGCAAGCAGCAAAGGAAGAGGGGACTTGTGCAGATGTAGGTCAACTCAATTCTGGACATGCTGATTTTAAGGCGCCCAAGGGATATGCAAATTGAGATATCTAGCCATCAACAGGAAGCTTTGCAGCGAATGTGCATGGGGAACAGACACTTAAGATTCATCAGCCCTTATGGAGTGTTCAAGCTGTGGGTGAAGTAGAGGTCACTCAACAAAAGGGAGTCGTAGGGATATGAGCGTGATAAGACTCTGGAAAACGGAAAAGCACGAATGAAGGGTACATACCGTACACGGAAAAAGAGTCAAGAGATGGCAAGAAAGTCGGGAGGGTACAGTCTTAGGATGGCTAGAGGAAAACATTTTAAGAAATTGTGGCTGAGTCAACAATGACTAATGTAAAAAATATTTAAAAATAAAAGAAAGAAGAAAAACTTTACCAGCTCATTGTTGCTAAATTCTGAAATAATCTCAGACATAAAAGGAAACTTCAACAGGATGAGGCACATTGTGTCAGACTAACAGCCGTAAGGGCCAAAGAAAGATGTTTTGCAAGCAATAGATGGGATAGGAAGAAAGAAAGAAAAGACAAAACAAAATAAAACAAAAAACCCCTCCTGACTTACAGTTTTGATCTGAAAAGTAAGCTGCAGTAGCTTCAAATATGAGAATATGAAGAGAAAATGCAATGGAATCAGTTTAAGGAGAATGAAGACATTTTTAAATAAATACTATCAGAAGTGAGAAAGTTATTTTTGAAAATTAGAATAACTTCTGGGCAGGATTAGGGGCATGCTGATAATGAAAGCACACTGATAGTTTTCTAGCACGCTTCTAAACATCCCCCAATATTTTATTCCCTCCTTTCCTTGAAATAAATAGAATCTGGGTTACACTTGCAGACACTAAGCATAAGTCTGCATTTTGCAATCTCTCTCACGTCTAGGTTTGCACATATGCCTGCATTTTGTGTGATTGCAGTGAGTGGAAGAGAGGGCTGCCATTGGGGTTGCTGCCCTCGGCTGGCCTCATCCAGCTGGAGGGTCACGATGAGAGCTACAGCGACCACCGGGGGCCCTTCAGCAGATGTCAGGTGAAGAACACAGCAACTCCAACGACCAGCTACAAAGTACTAGAGAGAGAAACAGCACAGGAACTTAAGACTGTCCATAGGCTAGCAATTGAAAAGGTGAGCCTCAAAACTAAGCCAGACAAAGAACAAGAGACTATCTTCCAGAGAGAGAGATTCTCAAAAGACTGGACACCTCCATAAGAGTTCTCCCAATAAAGGTCCACCTAACAGACATCAACACACTATAGCAAACATATAATCCCATATGAACTTTACAAAGTTAAGCAAAAGAATCCAGATACAAAAGTAAACCAACATTACACAAATCTACAATGGTAGAAGTCAAGAAAGAGAAAGTGGCATAAGAGATTCTGGAAACTTCCTGTTTCTGGTCTTGTTTGGATATTGATTACCTGGGTGTGACCAGTTTTATAAAAATTCATAAAACCACACATTTATGACATGAATACTTCTCTGTATGCATGACAACTTTAAAATTATATTACAACAGAATAAAAATATTTATCAACTTTGTTCACCTAAACAATGAGACTCATATCTGTTTTAAGTAAAGGTCACACTCAACAGTGGTAGCACCTATGCCCCTCTAGCCTTGACTTTAAAATGCTACTAATTAGTAGAAAGCAATCTACCTTAAAATAGACATGGGCTTTGAGCTAGATTTGCAGTTCTAGAAGTACATTGTACGAAAACCAGGAGCATACAAGACAAGAGTATGAGATTTAACAATAAATATACTAAATAATTTTTAAGATGGGAAAAATTTAAAGGGACAAAAATATTCCTCAATATGAAACTACTTAAATAAACTTATAAATCCGGTGATATAACAACATGCAAGTAATTTTCAATTTTATTCTGAATTACTCATAATACACTGTAAAGTTCAAAGAGAAAAGAAAAAAATGAATATCCAGTACAATTCCAAACGTACATGGGTGGATACAGTAATTATAGCTTGATACTTGTGTGTTTCCCAGATTTTTAAGAAAGAGACCATGGGTTTAAAGCAAACCGTGCAGGTCCTGTATTTTTCCTTGCATGTCTCAAGGACCTTCATTTTTCTTTTATAACAGAAGCAACAACTGTGTGCTGCTCCACAAGAATTTTATGAACAAGGCTCTTCGCTACCTGGGACCTGGTGTCTTCCCGTCGTCACAACCTTCAGCCTTCTTGTCTCCCAGAAATCAGAGCAGATGCTTAAAACATATCGAATCATAAAAGTAGCAAGCCCTCATTTATTTTCCATAATTGTGTTAGAGCGTTAAATAAGCATCATGCAGTCTTGAGCCTCTGGCTGTTTGTAAACAAAAGTGAAACTAAATTATTTCTGATTGCACTATTTATGATTTAACCACGGAGAGTTCTTAGCTTTCTGGGTAGGATAAGGAGGCACATGTCAGAGGATGATGGAAGGTAGGTTTAGGCTAAGGGGGCCATGGGGGGGAGCGAAGAGGAGCAACCAGGGTTGGTGTTCAATCTCACCTCTGATGCTCCAACTTTATAACCCTGCAACTTTGATCCCCCTCTCTCTTCGCCTCTTCAGGACTCAAAGCTGAAGAGGCACACCCTGGCAATGACAAAGGTGAATCAACACCTGGGGCTAATAATTTAACTGGCTCACTGGGGAACCCGGGCCTTGTTTGAAGTGAACTGCGGGAGAAAGAGAAAAGAGAAGACCGACTGGCCAACGGTGGGATTTAGCCCCTTAGGCAAGTAGGGAGCCTTCAAGGGAAAGAGGAAAACCCATGATTGATAGAAGGAATTAAGATCTTACTTCACTGAAAAAAATACAAAGAATTTGTTTCTAGCAGGAGTATCTTCGTGATCTAAATATGACTCTTGCTTTAGAAAAATTTGCTTAAGTTTTGTATTCTTTGATTTTTTTGTTAAAGTTGTGACTTAAAGTGAATTGTCTGATATCCTTAGCTGTGTTGAATATTTACAAGCCATCATACGCTTTCTCAAAATAATGTGTTTTTTTTCCTTTCATCTTCACACCATGTTGTTCACTCTAAAGCTTAAGCCAAATATAGAGAAAACACAGTATGTGTAATTTATACTTAAGAAACTTCAGTAATACACCTCTATTTGATATATATGTGTTACAGGTCATTTCTCTACTCTCCGTAGGAAGTTTCCAAGGATGCCAAACTTTTCATCCTCTCAAGCAAGCTCTAGCACACGCTCCTATCATCTCATTAATTAATAAAAACATTTCATCAGCAGATGTTTGTAACACTTAGAGCGCAAAGGTGGTGATCAACTTCATGTCCAGATGTTATCTTTCTCACAAACTGGTGTGGTAAATATTAGCAAATTCATAGCGTTAAACTTAGTAGATATGTATAGGTTGTAGTTATATTTGAAGTGTTCTAAGAGCTTAATAGCTTTGAAATTTCTAAAGTGATTATTCAAATTTCACTGAAAGAACAGAAATTTAAATGTCTCTTTAAAAATATATATATTTACTGTATATATTTCAGGTATATTGCATAATATTTTAGCATACATAGTAAAATGCTTGCTATCATCAAACAAATTAACATGTTGCTCATTACATATGGTTCCTTTTTTAACCTACACTCTTAGAAAGGTGCAAGTACTATGACCCATACAGTCCTGCCGCACCACTGATGGTCAGGCTTATTCTTCCCACATGCCACTTCGTACCCTCTGCCTCCAGGGTCTCACTTTCCTCTTCCCATCTTTGGTTACCGCCTTTCTATTTGTTTCTATGTATCCAGCATCTTTTTAAAAAATTTCCAGATACCACATGCAAGAGAATTCATGTAGCATTTGCCTTTTCATATCTCTCATTAATTATAAAATATTCCAAATACATTCATGTTATTGGACATGACAGAATCTAAGTTTTATGCTGAATAATATACTTATATATATATTAGAATATTAATATAATCACAATATATGAGACTATTCATCTGCACTTAAAGCAGAATATTGACTACTATATATTCTAATAAAATTTTACAATATAATGTATTTAATTTTAGAAAATTACTACTCAGAATATTTTCTCATATACAAACATGTACACATCCCCCCACACATGATTGATTCGTCTACTCTGATCATTTCAGTTTTATAACTTTGGTGTTATGACTATGCCACAATGAACATGACAAAGCACAGGCACTTCTACCGGGTGCTGACTGCATGTCTTTTGAGCAGTGAGAATTATAATGCTTTATGTTTCCTGGGAGGAGATGTTGCCAAGGCATCTGGCCAATCCAGCCTCAAAGTCTTCCTTGCCAGCCAAGAGCTAAACTGCTTCCACGTGACCTGGCAGCTATGAACTTAGCACCTAAAGACCAATGACGCAATGACTTCACTCCTCTTATAATTGAACCCAGATTGGAATGGGGATTTTGTGAGATCAAAGTCTAGTTAATTGAAGGTGAACTTATTTTTTTTTTACTACTTAAAAAGGAATTAAAGTTATTCTCCACTGAAAATGATCACACACCTACATGAACCCTATCAAAACCAGCATTAAATCACTTGACAAAGCCAAATCTAATAGTAAGTCATATACTACAAGAACATACCCTAATCTGACCGATGCCATGAATAATTAAAATATATTGAGTAATACTCACTGAGTGCTTTGAAGGTACTAGGCTTTGGAGTATAAATCTCACAGAGACATGTGTGGTAGGTCATGTTACTATCACCTAGTTTCAAAATCGACAAACTGAGGTAAAAAATAGTTAAGTAGTTATCTTGCCTAAGACTTTATAGCTAATAAGCAGTAGTAAGTCCAAATTTCAAATTCAACAGCCTGACCTCACAATCCATACCTTCTACATTACACTAAATTATCTCTGTAAGACAGCTTTTAGGGTTTTTTTTCTTAAACTAAGAACTTGCTGAGATTCACTCAATCTTATGTATAGATTCTGGAAACAAGACAAAAGTGTGTGCATGCGTGTGTGTGTGTGTGTGTGTGTGTGTGTGTGTGTGTGTGTATTAATTTTCATATAAATCAGTCAAAAGGATAAGACTCTGTAGAAAGTCAGAAAGCCCATTTGCAACAGAACCACATAAAAGAATCTTGAGCAAATGCAAGCCCATTAGCAAAAGTGTGGGTGGGATTTGCCAAGCAGCAGGTGCAGCCCTGGGGGGAGGAGCATCTTCCCTGGCGCAATAGTGAGACCTCTCTCAGGCCACTCACCAGCAGATAATACAGGCCTGTCGCCATGCAAAGTCTAAGAACACAATGCAGAAAGTGCTCAGTAAAAAACATCAAGTGTTTAGTAAAAAGTACTTCTAAGCAAAATCCAAATTTCTGCACAGACAATAAAAGAAGCCATAAAGTTACACATGATAGTTCTGGGAAGGTTTACACTGTAGTAAGTTAAGTCTTGTCCTAATCTCCTTTTCATATTTAATTCTTAATATAGGTCAGGCTGACTGCCTGCTACCACCCGCAACTTCAAATCCTCTAAAGAATGCTAGCCAGAAAAACGAGGCAGCCAGAGCAAGAAGCTTTTGATTTCCTGGCACTCCATTTACCATTTGGGAGACAGATTTTAATTACATGATAGGTAATGATGTAGGAATTTGCCGAGTATGAGTTTGGTTTCAATAAGAAATACCTTCACAAGAAAGTTGAAAAAACAGCAGCATTTTTCCTGGAAAAAAAAGCGAGGTACAAGCATCTGAACCTTTAATTGAATACGAATCTTTACAGAGCTCACTATTTGATTTACGAATTCTTATTAGGCTCAGCTTAATTGAATTTAGGAGACTAAATTCACTGGAGCTGAGAAGATTTATGATTGCATTGCATCTGCCGCCCAGGGGGTTCTTCAGATCATTCAATAGTCAAGTGAGTATCAGCCTGCTTCTGCTAAGCTTGCTGTAATGTGAGGCCACTGGAGGCAGTAAAGCTCTAGAACAAGAAGAACAAAAGTTTCCAAAGACGCAGTGTTGCTCTTTCTGTATCTAGATTTGACCCACTTTGATTTGATCTTAATGTAGAGTAAAAATGCAAGTCTAGATTTATTCTTCTGCATGTGGATAACTGATTTTTACAGACCATTTGTTAAAGAAACTTTCTTTTCTCTAGCGTATGTTTTTGGCTCTTTTGGCAAAGATTAGAAGACTGATGGTGTCTGGGGTTGTTTGAGCATCTCTTATTTGGAAAGAGTTTGGACTCCTGGGATCTGTCTTCTAACCCCACCCCTCCATGCAAAATCTAGTCCAATCTTTCAATTTACAAAACACTAACAAATCACCAACAAGACTAAATAGGATGATCTACATAAATGTCACGTGATGAATATGTTTCCTTTAACGAATAAAAAAGAATGTGTGTCTAGACTCTAGTTATCTAAAAGTAAATCTTGATTAAAGCTCCTGATAACATGTGGTTAACAAGACTCAGTTGGAATTTCAATAGTGAATTTAAATTGTCTGAGTTAAGAGTTTCAAGTAAACCTTTCTCTAAAAAGCAGTGATCACTAGGCATTTCTTTAAAATCCATAAAAATAGTATATCTTATATTTTATTGATATATTGATATGTAACACTCATATGCAAAACACTCAAAGAACAGTATAGTTGAATGTTAAGTGTCTATGTTACTTTTTAATTTCTGAAAAAGCCATTACTATGGATTTCTTATATAGATATCTTCTTTCTGTCTTCACTTTTTTCTGTAATTGTAAACATATCTTAATTCTACATTATCTTGTATTTATTTAGTTTACTCAGGAATGCATGGAAAGGTTGAAATGATAAGATAGAAACTCTATACATTTCCCTTTAATTTTGCTGGAAAAACTCCTAGAATTAAAAAAATTGTAACAATTACCTGGAAATTATGTATTTTGTTAAAGTATAAAGAACAGGATATTTTCTTCCAATCCATTAACAGCTTTCAGTTTGAAAAATGTATATAGACTACTAGAATGCAAGGGATGTATATGCACATTTTTTCAGGAAAAAAAAACTTTACTGGAAAAGAAAAAATAAAGGGATGCACAGTTTTAACAGAAATTACGTCAGTCCCTGCCTGCAGTTTGGGAAACTGAAGCACGTGTGTGTCGGAAGAGGTGTGTCAGACTGCCCCATGGATGAAGAAACTCGTCGGTGATGTGAGGCTGTGGTTGCGGGGCGCCTGGGTGATCATTATCTCAGAGCTGGTTTTGAATCTTCATAACTAGAGGAGCCATTCAGTTCCCCTGAGGGATGATGTGCTGGGGACAGCCTCAGGCAGATGAGGTTATGCTGGAGTCCAAGGTGACCCAGGTTTAGGACAATAGAATTTTGTGACAAACCTATTCCTGTAAGTCTCTTGTCCTGGAGTTCTTAGTCCTCTTTTCATAATCAGTATTTTTGCTCAGTATAATATATGCTTGCAATACATCTTGGGGAATGAGTGCACATACACATTGCATCACAATCTTCAAAGGGGGAATTACTTCCCCTTCAATACATTACTTAGTGAAGGCAGCGGAAGGATTGTGAAACTTGACATCGGATGTCGTATCTTTGAATCTGTTTTTCTTTTTTTCAGTTGTGGGGATCAGTGCCATTCGACCAGTCCTCTACTCCTCCAGCCCCTCTTTATTTTGAGATAAAGTCCATATATGTAGCTCAGGAGGGACTTGGCGTTTGTAATCCTCCTGCCTCAGCTCCCATCAGTGCTGGGATCATCTGCATGCACCACCAGGTCTGACTTTAGAATACTTATATTTTATTATATTATTTGTTTGTTTGTCTATTTATTTATTTATGAGACAGGGTCTCATTCTGCAGCCCAGGCTGGTCCTGGATTCACTATGGATCCCAGACTGGCCTGGGATTCACGGCAATCCTCCTATCTCAGCCTTCTGAGTGCTGGGATGACAGTTGTGCACCAGCATGCCAGGTTTATATGCTGCTGGGAAATCGAACTCAGTGCTTAGTGCTTGCTAGGCAAGGACTTTTAACCTCTAAGCCATTCCTCCAGCCCCACTTTAGAATATTTTTAATGAAAAGAATTCACAAAATATACTACATACTCATCTTCAATGCTGACCAAATCCAAATTTCCACACACCCCCGCCATCACAGACTGCCCCTATCATTACACACACTGCTGTGTTCCCCCTGATTATGTGCAGCTAGGCACCACTTCCTTTTCTCTTTTTTGGCAGACTACCAGTCATGGTCTTTTGAAAAAAAATCTTATATTTTTGAATCATGAATCACTAGTTATGTTTGAATCTAATCTCTCCTATTATTACGTAAACATTGTATGAATGAGAATTGCATGGATTTTAAAAAGGCCTTCAATACCCAGGACAGAACCAGGATGCTTTTAAGTAACCACCTGCTAAATTAATGAATGAAAAGACTCACGAAGCCTGGCAGCCTACACTGCGCATAGGAGGCAACATCTGATACTGACACCACTGCCATGAGCCCCTGACTGTTTTCTTGTCAGTCTTTGCTCTATCCCTGCCCTGCCCAGTAAACACAAACCACTCGTGGCTGTTTAAGGACTAGCCAAAGAAAACTAAATTCAGTTTCTTGGTCGTTCAAGCCTCACTCCTGGCCTTCGGTGCCTTCCCAGTTCACTCAGAGTGAAAGGCAGAACCATGGCAATCACCTCGGCTGAACTACCTTCCACCGCCCCCTCTCCCCAGCCGTATCATCTATCCTATCATCTTTCCCACTCTCGCTACTGCTCTCCAGCTGGCCACACTCTTCCCAAAACAAAGCTCTCACCTCAGGACCTTTGGGCATGCTGTTCTCTTCTCCTGGAACTCTTTTCCCAGGTATCTTCATGGCCAACACTCCTATTTTTCTCCACCTGATGCTCTCAGTAGAGCTTTCTCTGGCCAAGTGACATAAAACTGGGACTGTCTTCCTACCACACACCTTCTGTATTTCCTGCTTTGTTTTCATTCTTCAACCTACTGTTTGACATGTCAGTTCTCCTATTACTCATATCTTTTTCTCCTTTACAACTTAAATGAAAGGGAAAATGTTCATCTGTTTCATACCTTGATGAAGCCCTGTCTAGAACAGTGTCTGACTCATAATTACAACCAGTTAAGAATTTGTTGAATTTTTTGTTAATGTAATGACCCAAGAGTATTTTTATTCCTTAAGTAGGTACTAGGACGCAAAACATTGGGAGTGATTATTTTATAAGACTAGTGAAAGTCAGTCACATTATCATGACAATGCCAGAATAAATAAGTTTGGGATTGGGGACAAAAGGCAGTGACTAGAGCTCTTGCCTAGGAAATTGAAGTTCCAAGTTCTGTCCCCTCGCACTACACAACTGGTGGGTGTGGCGGGGTATACCCGGTAATCCCGGTGCTTTGGAGGCTTAGGCAGGATTGCTGTGAGTTCTAGGCCAGCCAGGGCTCTACAGTGAGCTCAGCACCAGCCTGGACTACAGAGTGAGACCCTGTCTAAAATCAATCAATCAATAAATAAAAGTTTGCACACAGCCTTGAAGTTTTTAGAACAACAGTATTTTATGCCACAAAAAAACCATTATATTCAACCAAAGCCATTTGGACAATAAGAAAAATAATCAAAATGAAATTGAAAATCGATCCATTCAATTATCTAATAAATATTTTTGTGATACAACTTCCGTGTTCCAAGAGATGGCTGAGATTTTGAAACACAAACCAGGAAGCCTAGTCTCTCTTAACTCAAAGTCCAGTTCAGGCGTAGGGAGTCATGGTATTCTAACAGAGCGTGCTCCGACAACGGAAGCAGGGAAAACACGAGTCAGAGGAAGCAGGCAAGAAAGGCACCTTTAACTCGGAGAAGCGGGCTCCCAGGTGACAAAGAAGGGCAACAGGCTTTGTCATTGGCTTTGTCATTGGGATACCCCCTCAGCTTCCTTTTTTTTTTTTTTTCCT
This sequence comes from Ctenodactylus gundi, assembly GCA_004027205.1. Classification (NCBI taxonomy): domain Eukaryota; kingdom Metazoa; phylum Chordata; class Mammalia; order Rodentia; family Ctenodactylidae; genus Ctenodactylus; species Ctenodactylus gundi. Next base: position 57,532 of record PVKB01005520.1, on the reverse strand, counting down.
CAGTCTGGAGTGCAGGGATTGCAGGCATGGACTACCAGTTCTGGCTAAGAATTTTTAAACAAAATAAGCCCAGCCTGAGGTGGAGTCCTGAAGAACTAGCACTCTAGGGGGCTGAATCAGGAGAATCACAAGTTCAAGCCCAGCCTGGGGCAACTTAGCAAGAACCTGTCTCAAAATTAAAAGTAAAAATTTGGGCTGGGGATGTAGCTCAGTGTGAAGGCCTTGGGCATGGTTCCTTAGTGCCATTAAAAAATGTTGATGCTTCCTGGCCAAGATTAACTATAAAATAAAATGAGATGGCAGATGTTGAATCAAGAGAAAACTAATTAGGGCTCCTCCTTTTTGTACTCATATTTATAGTCGCTGTGTGGGGAATCGGGATATACGTAATCTGCTTGGAGTTGGGTGATGATGCAGGGAGACATGCGGGCATGGGAGGACATTTCAGAACTAAGGTGCTTTCAATTAGATGGATGCATATTTGCAGATAATTGAGTGGTGCATAAAAAATTAATGGTGTTAAATATTTTATAAGAAAGCTTTATGTAATTCAAGCAAACAACTGGAATTGTTCTCTATAACTGTTAGACCTGAAGAGCTAGAATTACAGGTGATTTCTATTTTGGTGTCTATTTCTATTTTGGTGTTTATTTTCTGTCTATAAGAACTTCCAGGCTGGGGGGCATTTAAGGCATTTGACCAGCACGTGCAAGGCCCTGGGTTCTATTCCCCAGCACCACATAAACTGGGTGTGGTGGTGCATGCCTGTAATCGCAGTGCTCAGGAGGATGAGGTAAGAGAATTGCTGTGAGCTTGAGGCAGCCTGGGCTACATAGTGAGTTCAGGACCAGCATGGACTACAGAGTGAGACCCGGTCTCAAAAAAAAAAAAATCCATGTATTAGATTTATAACATGAAATAAGTCGTCTTTGATTGTTTAAGAAAAACATTGAACTGAGAGCCAGTATATGGCCAAACTAGTAAAGAGTGAATAGTCTTTTCCAAGAAGTACAATAGCAGGGACAAACAGAACTCTTCAATAAATACTGACCGAATGATGTGAATGAACCATTGGGTGATATCACTCACTGCTTCAGTACGTGGGGAATGTACCTACGCTTCTCCTCCATCACCACTACCCAGCATCAACATTGCAGAAGAGACAAGATGCTTTGCATTTTTGTCTTATCTCTCATATTGCTGTTTAAAAAAATAATAACTGGACAAAGAAATCAACCCTAAAATTCCTGAGACTTGTTTGTTAAGAAGATATCATTGAAAGGGATTTCTTCCAGTTCTGAAGTATTATTCAGGGAGTGGCTTCCTTTCTTTTGTACAAGATGGTCTAACGGATGAATGGGTAAATTCGTGACTTGGATGTATTAAGATCTGAGCAGATTATTTTAAGGAGATGAACTCAACTGTGAAAAGTAAACATTGTCTAATACCTAGAAAAATCTTCGAAGCTAAAAACGTTTCTTAAGAGACACTTTCCAAGCCTCACCCACTGCAATGGGAGCCCATAATCACGACCTAACCCCCTCCCACTTTAGGCTTTCCTCTGGGTGGTGACAGAAACTGCTCTGTCAAAGGAGGGTCCAGGCCCCAGAGTAGGTTACAGCCAGAAGGCTTTTGGAGGACCTTTGTATCTTAGAACCCCTAAACCTCTCTAGCCATCTAGCCAAGTACGTTCATAGGCCCTCATGTGGTCCTCACAGTGCCCGGGCAGGAGTGCTGCATGGCTGCACAGGGGAAGGGCTGGCATTCAGAAAGGCAGAAAGGCAAAAAGGCGTAAGTTTTAGCCCATTTACCAAGAAGGGCACTTACCTGGCCTTCTACTTAGGAGCACAGACTTGGGAGCTGAGCAGAGGAAGGTCCCAACCCCAGCACGACCACCCTAAGCAGGATACTTCACTCCTCCCTGACTCTCTTTCTTACTTTTTGTAAGAGAGGACAGTAAGAGCCTGACTCCATGCGCTGTGTATGGGTTAAAATAGATTAAAAATTTTGAATGTTTAGCCGAGAGTAATATACAGTGAATGCTTAATAAACACACATACACCAAACAAACAAACAAGACACTTTTCATAAGCCGTCATTTTGACATGGAAGTTACACTGACACTAGTCGACCCCTCTGGTGACTAGGATTATTCATTTAATAGCATATCACAAGCATCTTTCTATGGAAATTAATATTCATCCTTTTTTATTTTCCACCATGTAAACAATCTGAGATTAATTGTTCTCGTAGTAATATTTCTGCCTACATTGCTAATTATTTCCTTGGAAGAAATCCCCAGACTGTGTGTGTATGTGTGCGCACACATTTTTAAGGCTTTTGGAAGATATTAACAAGTCATTCTCTAGAAAACATATTGAAATTTACAAATCCATCAGCACTATGTGCAGGTACATATTTGCCACTCTTTCCTCAAAACTGAGATTACACACCTAACCACTCAAAGCTCTAAGAATTTTATAAAATAAAATTATAAGTGCCATTGTTTTTTCCTTCTTTCATATCTTTGTTAGAATTTAAACCCTTTTGCTTTATTGGCAATTTTTCTCACAGTTATTCTTTTTATTGCTATCTGTTTGCTATAGCGATATTTATATATAGCTTTTTATTGCTATATGTAATACAAAGTAATTACATTTATCTTGTAAAATTGACACCTATACAAATCAGATCTTATTTATTTTTCCTTTTGCTTCCACTGACTGCCCCACCCTCAGATCCAAAAATATATCAGAATAAAGTATTATTTCTCTTTCTTCGGTTAAAGATGCCATTTGGGGTAAAATAGAAAATGAATATTAAATATCTTAAATATTATTTTTGAGGCTACAACATTAGAGTTAAATAAAGCTCATGAAAAATATCAATAAAGCAAGGTAGCTAGCTGTTTCCTTATTTTTGTTCTGTGACACCTTCTGTTTTCAGTATAACGAAGATGGTCTGAAACATTGCTGTTAGAATTCCTGCGTCCTGTTAGCCTTTAGAGGCAAGAAAATCACACAAATTCCTTTTGTAACATGTAAGGAGTGCTGAGCTATGTCCACCTATTTAGCTTGTGCGATATTATTAACATCTCTTTCATGCAAATGTATAAACATAATGGTAGTAACTGAAGACATAAAAAGTAGCCTTGAGGGCATTCCATGCGCTTTGGTCTAAGCTCACCTCTAGAAGGCAGGTGTCACTATGATCCTCTTGGTGAAGTGACAAAGTTGAGGCAGGAAGAGGGTGAGAACAGAACCCAAGAGGCCAGAGCAGGGGCTGGAGGGGCTGAGATTCCACCTGCCACTCTGCAGGGTCCACAACGCCACGTCTCAAACATCAGCACCAATTACGTAATATTAGCAGTAGTGATAGAAATACCAGGTGATTTTGTAATCTCTGCTGTTCCCTAATTCTTAGTGCCCCTTCGCCATTTTTTTTTCTTGTTTCTCTATGAATCTGAGATTTTGTTATAGTTGCGAACGGATTCACTCTGTTTTATTTTTGAGTTTAAATTGTATTCCTTTGGGCTTGTCTAATGTAATGCTAGTTTCTGTTGACCAAGCTAATAGATAAAGATACACACAGTGATGGCTTAGGTTTTGTTTGTTTGTTTGTTTGTTTGTTTTGCACTAAGGATTGCTATGGAGCCATATCCCCTACCAGCTATACCTTAACTACCTGTTTACATGGCTCAGCTCCCTGGACCACTTAACCGGACAAAGATACAAGTATGTGATTCCCATTTCTAGACAAAAATTCCCATATTGCTCCATCAAAATAATTTTTTTCAGGAAAAATTGACTAAAATCTTTCAACACCTATTTAAACAACTTACTTTGACAATTTAACTTTTCACTATATGTTTAGATAGTTACCTAGATTCTCATTTTAGAATTTTAATGAAAGTTATATTTTTAGAAAAGCTGACAGAGAATAAAGAAGGGTAGATATTCTATCTAGGGAGTTATTTAATAACGAGGAATCAAGACACCACAACAGATGTGTGCATGCATCTCTAGAGTTACACAGATAATTTTAAGAAAAATACTTCTGGCTGAAATTCTTAGACAATTGTAGGGCAAGTGTAAAGAAAAATTCTCTTGCCGTCAATAAAGATGGCTGGTCGTAGCGGTCTAGTGGACAACTTGCCAGCTCTCTTGCCTTTCTCCAGCATGCAACATAGGGAAAAGGTAGTGCTAGATGGACAAAAAAGCAAAATAATCCACCCAAACCCTCCTCCTGCTGCCTATGAAGTTCTGCCACATGTGCGATATGTTTGAGTTTTGGCATTAGGATATGTAGAAAAAGTCTTCAGTCCAACACTGACTATTCCTAAGAAAGTTGGGCCCTGGTTTCTGCCATATTTTTATCAGTCAATTCATAATTCGCAAGAGCCAGCTGTACTCACCTGGAAGACAATAACTACCTTTCATTGAATATTTGCTATGAGTCAACATTAATTATAATACTATCCAATTAGATTTCATGAAAATGACAGGAGATATCAGAGGGAAAAGATGAAGCTAAAAGAGGATATGAAATACAAATGTGACTAAGTAGAGGAAGGTATTTGGACTCAGGTAATTTTGTGCTTAAGATCCATGGTTGTTATATGATATTGATTCTAAGAAGTTTGTTAGGGACAAGACCCAACAAGTTACGCTGGATCCCTCAGTATAATTCCAGAATCAACGCTGCCCATATGAATTATTCCAATTTCTTTTGCTTTCTCATACAAAACAGTTAGAATCAATTTGAATTTATGCCAATATAGTAAGAAAAATGCCTCCGATTCAACATAAAAAGGTGAGTAGATGCTAACTGAAGCTATTTTAAACTTAAATTAGAAAACAGAACGTCTTGTATTTAAAAATGCCATTTTTAAAAGAAAAAATAACCAGCAATACTTAGTATGCTTTAGTATTATCATTGACATTAATGTAAGATCATTCACCATGATACTCAGGGCACAAATTCCAAGTCTACTTAACACAGACTATTTATACAAGAGGGATTTCATGAAAACTTCTGACATGTACCAAGAGCAGTTCCTAAGTATTAATGTACTACTAATGCACTACTACTACTACTACATTACTTCTAATAAACCGCTGGCAAAATGATGCCATTTTGACCACAATATGTGTCAAGGGTGTTTCATTTTAATATGAAACTCTTTTGAAGTGAGAATATATAAACTCATTAAAATCCATAAATAAGCAAGCAAATGTTCTGCTGTTTTGATGTGCAAATTCAGGAACATGGCAACCAAGCAATGTCAGAGAATGATGCAAGAAACCCTTAAGAATATTACAAAATTTGGAAACCCAGTTCCAAACTTTTCAGATTTAACTGCCTAGTTTTTCTTTCCATTTATTTTTTCCTAGCAATTTTGCAGAACCTCCTCTTGGTGTTTTATTTAATTTTGTTTCACCTGTGGTAGAACTCTACGTATGGACATTAAACAATGACCTTCCCATAAAAATCATTTTAAGAAACCTACTGAAAATCATATAGGCGTGTTGCCAATTTGTCCTTGTAATGTGGAGGAGAAAAAATGTTGTTAATGTTTTTAGAAGTCAGGAAACTACTTCTAAAGCCAGCGAAACACAGAAGTATTGCTTTGCTAGGAGCTTTGCTTCATGTCACAGTACTGACTCCTACCAGGATCCAATGCTACAGAACTACTTACATGTGATTTCCAGCAGATGTAGTCGAAGTTGACAACATTCTGCTGTGAATCATTAGAAAATATTTTTACTGAAAACACATTCTTGATTTAAAACATAAGTGGCCTTATTGGATTTTTCCCCCTCAACAGCTTGTATCGCCCTGTTTATAACTCCTTTTTTTCCATCTTTCTACACCACCCACCGACATCTTGATCTTGTGAACTAACCAGATAATGAATAATTTTGAGTTCTGATTTCTCCTAGTAATACAATACTTGAAAGGGGACAAAATATATTAAAGTATTAATTTAACAAAAGTAATTTCCTTCAGTTCACTAGTTCTTCAGTGGAAATAATTTATAGTTGCTGCAACCAAAGTAGTTTACAGAAATAAAGAAAAAAACCATGACTGAAAAATGGTTGGCCTGTCATGGGAAAAAATAAACCTGCATAGGTGCCGCCCAGAAAAATTCACTGGTGAAGCAATCAGATTCTTCTTAGATGCTGAGCTGACGTGATGGCAGCATCTGAGCTGATCTTGCAGTGGTCCAAATAGGAGAGAGGAAGAAACTACACATAGGGCCAAAAATCAACACGCCCATAGTGATTGCACTTTAGATGCGTTGAATCCACTTTCATTCATGTGCTTTATGATGTCTTCAAGCAAATCCAATTCTCCGTCACATGTTTTATGATAAGTCCTTTAATAAAGCCAATTCCTCTTCAGCATGTATCACTCTCACAAGAAGTTTTCCTTCCCTGCATATTTCATCAACATCATTTGGAGAAAATATTGTACTAAATACAATTTTATCTTGCAAAATTGGCATTTTCCCCCGGAAGAAATACAGTAGGATTGTTTAGAAAGCCAATCTTTCTCATTCTGTGGTATGATAATCTACCAAAACCAAACCAAAAAAGCTCGCATTTTCAGTGAAACATTGGTCTACGCAATGTAGAAGCTTCCCCAAGTTTTTGAACACCTCTTCCATAGTGAGCGTGCAAAAGGAGCAATTTCAGAAGGGGACTTTGCAATAAAAAAAAAATATGACAGATTCGGGGGTTCTATTATTACTGACAAAATAATCCAAATAGCCAAACAGGACAAAGCAACGTAAACAATATGAAGAGAAAAGAGAAAGAAGAAAATCAGATGTCTACTAGGAAGAACTTGAAACTTGTCCTTAAAGTCACTCAGCGAGAGTCTAGCCAAGCCAAATGGTAACAGCTTTAATTTGGTAGTGAAATTTCAATCTAAGGAAACCTCATTGCCTGAAACTTCCATAAACAGGGGTAAAGTTGTTCAGACAATAAAGAACTCAGGTAAATACTTCCAGTAGTCTCAACAGCCTCTACCATACTCAGAAAATACATTCTTATCCTTCAGAAAACCAGTTTGGTCACTTCTAGGAGCCACATGCAGGAAAACAAGGGATCTTTTGCTATTCACCTGATTGTCAACCTGCACAGGAGACCTTTATCTTGCTCCGTAATCTTTTCTTTCTACTTTTGTAAAATCTCCTGCATCTAACACAAAGCATTTAGAAATGACTCCGTCTCTTAACTTAATGCGCCCTCAATTCATGACTAGGGACCAGAGGTCACACTATGGAGTACGGAGGCAACATGAGAACTTTGAGAATACAGCATAGTGCAAATAAAGTAAAACAAATCTAAAGTTTGCCCATCCCTGTTTAGAATACTGTACTGATAAATGATAAATCAAGAAAAGATTATCAATATGGAAAAACCCAGTGCTTTCCAATATTTTTCCAAGATCACTAATTTTCACTATATAAAGTTTTCCATGAAGTAAAATTAAATTATAAAAAGCCATATGTCCAAATTCCAAGAATTCATTAGACTGAAAAGAAATGACAAATTGGAAACAAATGGAAAGAGTCAAAAAACACTAAAAACACACGAATTTTGAACAGAATTCTGAAGCCTCATGTTATTCTTCTTCCAAGGTCAGTAAAAGGCCGTGGACTTGGCTCAGGAGCTCTACTGACTATCTCAGCAGCTCCGGCCAATTGCTGTAGTTGGTACATCAAATTTCAGTCATTTTTTCTATTGTTTTGATGAGCTCTGCTGCTGGTAGCTCCCACGCAGACACCTTCTTTGCAACATCCTGTGTCTCTAAGAGCCATGACTGGAGATCACTGTCAGAGGCTGCAGAAGTAAGGGCCTTTCTACCGAAGTGCAGTGACTAAGACCAGAGCCCTTCGAGTCCATCTTCACTCACATCCTTTCCTAAGCTTGTATTTCCTAAATTTCAGTCCACAAGACATTTGAAATTTTAGTGCCCACCTCAACCTCCTCCGAACAAAATCAAGCCTACTGGGTAGCTGTGGGAGGTTAGTGTCCTTGAGGTGGTGGGCTGCTATCAAGGTCTAGGAGAAGACAGCAGCCTGCCTGGTCAGAAATGCAACATATTGAACCACAAAATTGACTCGTTCAAGGCCTCCATGGAGAAAGACTGGCAGGTCATCTGCACAAGCAGTCACATTGCATGCGTGTGTGTGTGTGTGTGTGTGTGTGTGTGTGTGTGTGCATGCACAACCACCCATAATGTTCAGGAATATCTAACAGCCAGTGTCTGAGCTAGAGCAACCTGGTTCGGTCTACTATCTGATGTCAGACATGACAGTCCTGTCTAACGCCAGCAATATTTGCTACAACAGCTGCCACAGTGGTGGTGTGGTGCATCTGACTTGGCACTGGGCCAAAACCACATCAATCACTCCTTCCCAGGCCCTAGCATGGTATCTAACATCACCATTAGGTGGGACTTTGGGATGTCTATGTGAAGAAAATAGTGAAGGAATGGGTGACACAGGGAGAATTAATCGTGTAGGACTGGATCACTCCATGTGACAATACTGTGTTCCAGAGAAGAAAGTATTAGCTGAGAAATATGGAGTTTCTACTAATTAAATACATGGCGGAATGAAATGAAGGAGCTTCCTACTTAAGACAAGACTACAAAGACAGAATATTTCTAAGTGATCTTTTATTTCCAGGGGGATTTTCGCATAGCATGCTATGAAAAGTACAGTGCCCCATCATAAAAAATAAAGTGATATTTAGATAGGAAAGATATACAAGAAAAGGAGGAGAGGAAGAGTAAACATTTTTTAAGTGACAAAAAGACAAAAGTTTTGCTCAAGCTGTGATGATTTGAATTAAGGCAACTCTGAAATGTATCATGCAAACTAGATTTTCTTGCAAGTAGAGTGTGTCTAGTCCAAGAAACAATAGGATAGCAATAAAAATTGGAACTGTACTACAGGCAAGTGGGGACACACAGTTACCCATAGCAAATTTGGAAGCATTCCTTAAACTTGATCTAAATTACATTTAAGTCTTATTAGTTGTTGTGATATGTAGTATACTGCAGTGAGAAGAGTATAGGTCAAGGCATCAAGAGCTCCACAAAAGTGAAGCCTCACTGCTTATTTATTCATTCACATAACAAATATTTATTGCTTTCCTAGTACTTATCGGAAACTAAGCTTGGTTCCTGAACTGTACTGTCAGAACCAAAATAAAATAAAACAGAAACTAAACCAAAATAAATTGACAAATAAACAAACAACAATCTAGACTTAAACTTCACCTGTAGTGGGACCAAAGAACCACTCTACCAAAGCTCTAAACCTTCCAGCAATGAGCACTAGGATGTATTCAAAATTTGTTGTGGAGCTACGCGTCATTTCAAGTGAGTATATCTCAAATGGGATCATCATGCAGAGAAACAGTTCCAAAATAACACACCTCTAGAAGTAATTTACCTCTTCCTCACAGAGCCAGGATGACCAACACTGCTCTAAGGCACATCGATGTCCTCTGGGACTACACACTGTACTTCTACCGTGAATGCCAAAACAGCTCGTCGAGACTAAGCACTTTGCATTTCCACACACACTCCCCTTTTTCTGTCAGACTGTCACTTGCCAATGCTATCTATCACTATGCCGATTTGTAGTAAGAACAGTCATTCGGGTTCCTGTGTTTTGCTTGTTGTTTTTCCCATATTCCACCATTAGACTTCAGATTTATGAAGGTAGTAAGAGCAACCAAACCAGAGACAGCAGTCAGGAAAAAAAAATCTGGACTGCTTAGATTCGTTGTCAGACCTAGTGGTTCTCTGAAGTTCTCAGATACATCAGTGTGCATGTGGCTGTGGGTGTGGGTGTGGGTATGTTTAGGGAATAACTCAGTTTGCAAAGCATGTAGAGCTTTGGAAATTAATTATAATCAAAGCACGAGCATGTTTAAAATGTAAACATCTATACTTTTTCCGACTCTTCTCCTGTTGGATATTCTCTCGTTAGAAATGAATAGCTTTTGGAAAAGTTGAATTTAATTTTAAGTTACAAGAATTTTAAGAATATAAAGACAGTTATTTGGCACAGTAAGTATGTCCTAAAGACATCAAGTATCAGGTGATGGAAATTCACAAACACAGGAACAAAGGAATCCATTCAGCCAGTGGCTCATTGCGAAGCAGATGAGAACATCGCACAGGTTGCTAAGACAACCGAAATGTGAGCAGTAAGTGCGTGATAAAGAGCAGGGTCTCTGGACTCCTAAAATTCGAAATTTTGGAAATGTTCCCATACCTTCCACACTACAGCAGAAACGTTATGAGCTTTGTTTAGTAAAAAGAAAAGAAAAAGGAAACGGCTTAAAGCCTTGAGCCCTGTCAGTGGAGCATCTTGAAACTTCCCAAGAGAACCCAGCTCTGGTCTGAGTGGGAGCGGGTGGTGTGGCAGAGAGAGGTGTCCTGGCTAGGAGGTAACCCCATTTTATAGCTCTACAGAGATGAGTGGTGGGTCACCAACTATTGTTAGTTAGTACAGAAAAATTATTTGCAACTCATTTATTATATTTCAAGCAAGTGTTTTCAAGACACCAGAAAGGCAAGAAATCGCTCTTTACAGAATATTGATTGCTATTTCTAATTCTAGTTCTGGGCTTACTCCATTCTATCTAACCTCCCTCCCTGCTATTGCTTGGACGTGCCAGGCCGGCTTGTGCTGATGAGCCCAAGTGCCCTCACCGTGGAGGAAATGAGCTTCTCCCGCCTTCTGTTTGACTTACTTATCATCGTCCATTCTTGTTCAACTAGCATCCAAATTAGAATAGCAAACTACTTCCCTCCGTGTTCTCAATTCTCCTTTTTATTCCCTAGCACTGATTGCCTTCTGAGATACTTCTTTGCCAGGTACACCCCTAGCGTGATTCCTGAGTTAACTCAATCACGTAGTAGATGCTCAATAAAGAGTAACTTTAAGGGCAAGACTAAATGTTCCCGCAGTTGGATTGAAGAAAGGAAAACACCAGAGCTCCTCTTGTCTTCCAATCTTAAGCTGGCCCAATAGGAGATGGAACTCTAAAACCTTCCAGTTCTCTTCTAGGGATTTTGCACTAAACATGCTTGAAGTCCAGAGTGCCTGTGAGGCTTTATGCAGTTCAACATCTCCTCAGCAGGTCACCAGTCAACACCATGTAAACTTAGAGCTGTGTGCTTCTCCCATCCACAAAAAAAGAAAAAAAAATTCCAATTATTCTTGTGATGCAAAGTAGCATCTTTGTCTTTGTTAAGCTTCTCAGATCTTTGGGATAAAAGTCACCAAATAAGGTACTGGAAATGTAGCTCAGTGGTAGACCAAATGCTCCGTACTTCCAAACGCCTAGGTTCAGTCTCTAACACACACACAATGGACTCTAAACAAATGTTACTTTGCCCAATGCATTCATTAATTCAATGCAAGTAACTGACTCCAGAAAAACTGCCCCATGTGATTTCAGAGCTGCAGAAGAGGCTGACTAGGAACACAGCCATCTTCTTCAATTAGTTGCTAATACATATGGGAAAGTCAGGCATTTTTCCATGCTAGAAATTAATACAAATTGTCAGGAAGAAGAGGCCAATCTGCCCTCCCCCCCACCCTCCCCAGCCATCACACCTATTTTGAGCCAAATCTGCTCCTTCATGCTTTATATACAGCTATTTATTCTTAAGACAAAGAAATAAATATTCAGTGTGGAAAATTTGGAAAATGTGTTTAAAGTATGAGAAAAAATAGTATATAATGCCTCCACAAACCAAGCGCGACTTGCTAAATTTCTGCCAGGATTCTTCAGTAAGGCTCATGGCTTGTTTCCCTGCCTCCTCCACCTGTGCCACACTGATCTGTCATCACAAGCGTGATTTTAGTCATGTTATTACCTGATCAGAAACTCACGGGTGACCTCCCAGAGTGTGGAAAGAGCTTGCCAAAATTTATACAGTTGGGCTCCGGGCTACTGATTGCTGACGGGGTTTTCCTAGAAGTGTTTAGAGTCACTTTTCTTTTTAAAATTGAAACCTATACTCTAATTTTGGCAAAATTATCTTCAAGAAGGTAAATAATTCAAGCCACAGGAGAGAGGCTGTCAATCAGGCAATCTACTGTAGTGTCTGGATTAGTCAGAGGTCATGAAGAAAGTAATTTTAATTCAGACTGGTTTTTGAAAGCAGAAGAGAAATGTTGGCCCATTTCTGGTTAGCTGATTAGTCTGGGAGTGAGGACTAAAGAGCCATCACTGCTAGAAAGGTTCCCAAGAAGAGGGGAACAGAAGTCTTTCGTTGAAGCTTGGCTACCATTCCACGTCAAGGTCTGTCTCAAGCAGATCTACTTTGTAAATCACAGTTTGTAGACTGCTGACTTGTAAAGTAAGTCCCCATTCTTGTGAAATGAATCGCCATTCAGTTAAATGGAACTAGGCCTGAGACTACATTTTCAGTTTCCTGGATACATGTTGGATTTCAAGAAAGGAAAGATAGTGTGGGTGCTAGACAAAACTTGTGTCTACATAGTCTGCGAACGGAAGGGTTATCTTCTTAGCACCCCTTCCCTGAGACGGTCCTTACTCCTCATTCATATGCTTTCAGAGATGACTCCTAAAAGCCACATTCCGTATTTTGTGACCCTACCCCTCGTCCGACGACATCCCCTCACCACGAAATTTAGAACTGGGGTGAAGAAAAACGTCTGCATTATTTACCTGAGAGACAAAAGAGGCAAGATGTCCAACGTGAAGTGAAGAGTCACATGGGAATTGTTCTGGTTCTGTGGAACTCAGAGGAAAACCTGGCTAATCAACTAGTCTGAATCCAGAGAGACAGACACGCGGAGGCAGCTCCGAGAGAGCAGAGAGGTGGAGGAGAGACGAGCAGGAAGCCAACTCACACCTTGCAGGGTTTGGTAGTCCGCGCTCTCAGGTTCTCTACAAAGTGTCGCACACCATTGTTTAAAAAGTAAAACAAAATTATAAAAGAACAAACCCCTCTTTTTAGCTTTAACTGGTTCATATTTGTAGATACAACCAATAAGAGCTTCCCCTAAAACAGCCAGGACTCCACACCAGCACTCTCATCTGTTTATTATTTAATCCTGGAAGGTTAACTCTAAAGAGAACAACACATCGAGGAGTCAACAGAGTACACAGATAGCACTGAACTATGTCGACCCGTAAGGATGAATTACGAGGATTTCCCAGTAGTATGTGTGAAAGGACTGATGGAGCACGTATACAATGACACGTTTAAAAAAATCTAAGCTTTGAGACTGCGATTTAAATTTTAAAATATCACTGGATCAATAACTCAGTAGAGATGTGAGAGAAGCATCTGAGGAAGTCATCTCAGCAGGCTGCCGTGGTCAAAGGGTGAAGGCAACGCTAGCGCCTGTGGACACAAGTAGTACCCAGCAGAGTGTGTCATGCATCCCTTTCCCAACTCCAGTTGCAGCTACACCCTTTGGAACCTCTTAACACTTAAAAATAAAAAAGGACAAAAAGGATTCAGACAACCGCCAGTAGATGGAGAAAAGGAAGAAGAGAAAAGAGAGAAGCCCCCATGAGGCCGGACGGCGAAAGCAGGCAACCTTCCACAAAGGGGGAAGAAGAGGATTGAGCCAGGACTCAGGTTAACTAAGCCACAAGAGAATTAAACCACCAAAAGAAGAGTTGCTTGTTAGTTTGCATGTCATTAACAATTTTCTGGGTTCATTCCTCAAAAGCACAGCATATGCACATAATGTAACTAAGGCCGAGAAATGTTACATAATTACAGAAAAACGTTCACAGTCAGATTGTACTACTAAGGGAGTTGAAGGGGATTGGAACTCCATTTCAAAAACATCAAGTTTGAGGAAATGTAACCTGGCAGTAATGGTATGTAATGCTTCTCGGAGACAAAATGCTGGGTGAGATGGACCTCTGATTTGACACGGTAAAACACTTGTGCATGTTTTCGTGAAAGGGGAAACAGCAGAGCATTTCATTTTTAAGCAGGCAATTATATGCAGATAAGCATTTCAGGCTTCTGGAAGCATACCAAAAGTTATTTTATAAGCAAATAAATATGTATAACTTAATGCTTTAACCATAACACTGTAAAATCCTAAGTATCCAACATAATGAATTAGTTGTAGACTTTTATACCTAAACTTTGAATTGATAAACTTCCTGAGGCTCACTTAAATACTAGCTATTAAGTAAAAATGACCGTAGTCTAATTCTTTCTTAAAGACGGGCAGTTACTTTGACTTTCTCTTGATAATTGCAAAGTTAATACAGACTAAAACAAGAAGGCACCAGGACGAGAAGCCACAGCGAAGGGGAATCATCCCATTTCCAGCAAACTCAGCATCTTCAGCCTGGGAACAGGAAGGTCAGCCCTCACCATACCCACAGACCCTGACTCTCCATCACAGAAACGCTGTCTCTGAGCTGCTGGATGCCCTACGGACTCCCGCCTTACCACCCTCCCTTCGGCCTCGTTCCTGCGCTCGGCCAGGAGCGCTGTGTTCTGGAGCAGACACAGCCGGACAAGGAGAGGGCCAGTCCGTCTCCCAGAAGTCACTTTATAGCCCAATTTCGCCAAAATTTACATTCCCGTTCCCTTTTTAGCTGAGAACAGTTGTAAAAATAGACCTGTGTGGTTCGGCTTGTGTTTCTTATTTATGTTTCTGACGTCTTCTTGGGGAAAATCAAACCAAAACTAAAATCCAAGAAGAACCAGGATAGAAGATAGCAAAAATCACGTGGCATGCAGCGCGTACGATTTTAACTGAGAGGCGCTCTGAAATCTTGATAATGACTCACATTAAAGGATACAATATATCACTTTCTCTCCTCTCTGAAATAAAAAGAAGTGAAGAAGAGTTTTTTTTTTGACATGAACTCATAGAAACATCTGGTAAAAAAAAAATCCACTTGCCTAGGAGCTACCTGTTATATTCAGTAAGAGCCATGCAATTTTAAGTGACTCAAATGAGGCACAAATCTATACAAATAATTTCAATGTGGGTACAGAAAAACGTCAGCTGAAAATGAGATTTCAGTTTCAAACGGTCTTCCTAGTAGCAGGCTTAATGTGAGGGTAAGTTACAACATGAGAGAAAATACAAATTTTAGATTTTTCACATATCTAATTTTTATGGTTGGCATTAAAGAACAATGACCAGCAACAGAGCCTTCCAAACGCGGTTCCTTCCGGAAGACAAAACGGAGAGAAAGAGAGAAAAAGACAAGGAATATGCACTTTTATAGGAAGTACGTTGTATCTCTTTTCATATGACGCCAGATTCAACAGTTTTACGAAATGGAGCAACGAAAATACCCAGATGGCCGTTGTTTAGTAAAGGGGCAAGAAGTCATTTGTGCCGTATTCACACTGCAAGGAGTTGTAAAGTCTCCTCCTTGGTCAAGTGGTCGCGTTTGCAGTCCAAGCATTTTTTTCCCCCGAAAGAGTTGAGGCCAAGCAGGACAAAGAATTTGCTGCTACACATATGTCCCTCCCAGAATTCTCCAGACAAAGTCTCCATACCCAATTTAACTATTTCTCTACTGTAAAAAATTTACTCTGATCTGCATTCACTCTCATCGTTTTGAATCCAACAGTGGCAAAGAAAATAAAGCTTGCTAAGCAAATTACAGATATCGGATTCAGGTTCCACGTGAGGCAGCCTTTTTAGGACAATGGATCTCCAGCTTGCGTTTTATGCTGCAGATACAGTAGTTTCTCTTGAGCTTCATTTATTCATGTATTTGTTTATTTAGACAATGTCTTGCTCTGTAGCCGAGGCTGGTCCTTAGCCCAGACCCAGGCTGGCCTTCAACTCACATCAATCCTCCTGCCTCGGCCTCCTGAGTGCTGAGATTACAGTTAAGCATTTCTTCATTTCTTAATTACTCGGTAATTGTCGTATTTTTGATGCAAATTGATCTTTAGCCCACTTCTATTCTTTTTTTTTCTTTGTTTGTCTATCACTGCATCACCTGAGTGTCAGGCTCGTGTTAGCCCTTCCTAGACTTGATATCAATAGATAATCCAACATTCAAGAATAGTCACAACTTCATGTGACTGACAAGAGTATGAGGGTTCGCTGTGGCAGCAAAGATCAAGAGAAAGAGCAGCCACCATCAAATGTCCTGGGCACCCTGAAACAGTAAGTGACCCAAGATTTTTTTTTTTTTTTTTTTTTTTTTTTGTGAGAGATAGAGGGTCTTGCTCCGTAGCCCAGCCTGGTACTGAAATTACTGTGTAGCCCAGGCAATCCTCCTGTCTCAGTTTTCCAAGTGCTGAGATTACAGGCATGTGCTACCACGCCCAGCTTTATGTGGTGCCAGGGAAGCGAACTCAGGGCCCTGCATTTGCTAGGCAAGCGCTCTAACCTCTGTGCCACTTCCGAAGTCCAGGCTGATCTGGAACTCACTATGCAGCACAGACTGACCTCAAATTCACAGCAACTGTCCTGCCTCAGCCTCCTCAGTGTTGAGACTACAGGTGTATACCACCATATCCAAATTATGTGGTGCTAGGGAACCAAACCCAGGGCCTTAAACTTGCTAGGCAAGTGTTCTGGCCACTGAGCCGTGCTTCCCAGTGAGGCCTGAGCTTTTAAATGAGCACAACATACATGTATCAACCTAAAGATACGTTGGGGACTTTGTTGACAAGGAAAAACAACAAAATGGAAATAAATCCGTATACAAACCAGCCTGGCTACTCTAATTCATCACTTCTACCAGCCCCTGTAAACCAAAAATGATGATGCCAAGTCAAAGCTAAATTTACTAATTTGATAGTGTTATAAAATCTAGCAGTTACACATTACAAAAAATGTTTTTTTCTTAAGTACAGGTTTGATAATTGTTCAGTACTAGGCATAATTTCAGATATAAATGCATTACAATAAGAAATTAGAATAAAAAATGAAGGTTAACTTAAAATAACACTTAAGCTAAGGGAGTATTTTTTCACATATTTCTGGAGACATATCAGACTTCAAAGGTGACTTCCATTACTGTCTTTTAAAATTAATGTTATGATCACTGAATGATAGCTTAGGCAGTATAATACATAATTTCTATACCCATAAATTCTTCAAGGATCTCCATGCTTCAAATCTCTGTTGTATCTGTCGTTTGGCTTAATAGCTTTCTAGTCCTGAACAATTTCATATTTTCTTAGTCAATCTTGATCTTTATTTTACTGTACCTGGAATTTGGAGGTTCTGAAACATCGGCTTCTGTGCACGCTTTCTTTACCTGTAAAGAAAACAAGTACCCGTTATTCTCGTGCAAAAATACAACTTCCTCAACCAGGTTTACACGCTTGTTAACCTTACAGTGGATATAATGCTGTTCACAAAGATCTCTATAAAATATTCCCCACATTTTACAGCAACAGCATACAGTACTAAATCGCGTATTTCATTATTGTCCCATGAACAGCTGCCAAGTACACTTCCCTGGTCTCCATTAGTATGCAAAACGTTCAGCAAAAATAGCTGGGGACCAGCTGGACTAGAGACAAAGAAACCAAAGACCAAGTTTCCCACTTAGGAACCAGAAAGCCACACTGTTCTCCATCCACCGAGAAATGTTTTTTCAATGACACTGCTTCTGTCTCCCACTAAAAGCATACAATAAACTCTAGATACTTGGGTAGAGCATGGTGCTAGCTGAGACATTCATATATTATTAACTTTAATTTTCTCAATCCAATGACTGTTTTATATATGTCTCAGAATATCAATTAAATTTAGGAATTGCTCATAGACTTCTTAATATATTTTCAGTACATTTCACAGACTATATTTCAATTTTGAGGTTTTTAAGCCATTAAAAGTAAAGAGCGAGAATAACTCTTGTTTCTAGGGCATGCCATTTATCTCTCCTTTGAAGGCCATGGCATGTCCTCTAAAGCAAGGCAGAGCACATAGCCACCAGAGTTCACAACTTAACATCAAGAGCACATATTGATATCTCAGTATTAGAGCCCTAAAGCTTTACTGTATGCATAGCAGACTTCTAAAATTATCTAGTTGTGATGGGATGAATATAGTATATATAAGTCTACTGTCTTATTTCTGGATGTCTTATTAAGATGACCTCTCCATGCCACGTATCAAATTCATATAGTTTTAACTTCTGATATCTGGTTCTTAAGTAGAAAAGAAAAAGCTTTAGGAAATTTAGCATGCTCACACTTGTAGAGTGGGAATTGCAAAATGAAGGCTTAAAAAAATAAGGTTTGAATTTTAAAAGTATAGTGGCAAATTTCCAGCTCACAAACTAATTTTTTTCCTTCCCTGACTCAGAAGAATGGTTAAAAATCAAACACACAAACTCCTTCACACTTATACTTTCAAAAGTTTGTGTCTTTTGTGCTCATATCTATGCCCTGATGTTGTTCTGGGAAGTCAATTACATGCTTGATTAATTATGCACTCTATATTTCCTCCTGTGCATACATTTATACAATATGAAAGCAAAAGTGACTGGCAAAGAAATAGGTATTTTGTTGTATGAGGTACTTTTTTTCTTGTATTGGAGACTGAATCCAGGCCCTTCACTCTGAGCTACACCCCAGGTCTTTGTATTGTTTGAGATGGGGTCTCACTCAGTCACTAAGTTGTGCAGGCTAGGGTGGAATTCGCCATCTTCCTGTCTCAGCCTCTGAGAGTACTAGGACTACGGGCCTGCACCACCAGACTTGGCTTAAGGTAACTGCTGGTTCTTAACATGTAACACGGAGCATCATGAGACGGAGGGCTAAAGACATTTTCAAGATGTTAAAGAATCTGAACAAAGATATAGGAAAAAAAAAGAATTTTTAACAAATATCCCCACAAAGGGCTCTGCTGGACCCAGAGAAGAGGCATCAAGACATGGCCACTGCAGCCCATTCTAGGGGTGGTGGGAAGCTGAGCTAGAGAGCGGTGAAGAGAGCAAGACACAGAAGATTAAATATGTCAAATATCGCATGGTTTCTCTGATTTGGGAAACCCCGAATACAGGCATTCTATAGAACCAAATGGGTGTGCGATTGGGAGATAGTGAGAATGACGAGGGTGTGGAAGGTCCAAAAATGGGCAGGGATTGTAAAGCTGATGTGATTTATATGTGCACAAAATACTTAATTTCATTGTCAACATTATGTATTGAATATATATCGATAAAATGGTGGGGGAAAAGAAGAACAAACTGAGTGTGGTGGAGCACGCCTGTAATCTCAGGCCGAGCGGACATGATCACAGACATATGAGCCCTGCCTGGGTAAGAGAAAAATTGATGAGACCCTGTATCAAAATAAAAAACTTAAAAAGGGCTGTGGTTATAGCTCAGTGTGAAGCTCCTGAGTTCAATTCAATAGTTTTGCAAAAAAGAAAGAAAAAAGATAAAGAGATTAAGGGATAAACAAAAAAAACTTTCCTTGAATGTTCACACACACGTGCACACACACCAACACAAACACAAGCTCATGAGAAAATCTACATGTACATTAAAAGTCAAATAATAATAAAAACTGAATGGGAATGACATCTAAAAACAAAACCATTTTGTCCCATTGCCTTTTCCTGTAATTTGCCACCAGAAGCTACATGAACTGCCCAGTGAATCTGAAGTGAATGCCATTTTCGTCAAGACCACTATGACCTAACTTTAGGGCAGGCTAACGAGCTCTAGAACACCGCTGAGAAGGTCATATATTAATACTTTGACAAAGATTCAAAGCCAGATAAGCTTCCTGTAATTTAAACATGAAGCGATTTTAAAAATACCCATGGCTTTCCAAAGCATCATTCTCCAAATTACTTATCAAAGAATTCTTCTTATTTAAAAAGTGCTTCAAAGGAACGACCGTGATACAGAGAACAAATCTATTGACTTCTTTACTAATACAACACCCAGGCTTATAATAACGCTTAATATGAGGGAAGGTTTAAACATTTTTAAATTTATGCATTAATCCAAGTGGTTTCTATTAGGGATTTCATTTACATTTCTCATGATCAAATTAAGGAAGGATAATATTTAGGGCACTGTGACTATGACAAGAGAGGTCTATGTAAGTGGTGTAGGTGTACAAAGGACAGACTCCCTTGGTCAAAGGACAATAGCGGAAGAAGTCACTTTAGACCTGCATCTTGAAGAATATAGGACTCGCAGATTCACTCTGAGGCAAACAGACATTTATTTCACAGGGTTTGCAAAGGACCCCCAAGAACCATTATGGAGTCTTTATTTCCAGTAAATGATTTGGAAATCATGCTTGGGCACTTCAATCACTAAAGAGTTTCAAGAGACATTTTGAAAAGAGATGGCCTAGAAGACATTTGGAGTAGACACAAGCAAGACCAAGAGACAAGTGAGAGCCTCGTGCAATAAGACGGCAACACACAGGTTGACCGACCTTGCACTTAAACAACGTCACCCCCCTGCTTGGATGCTCCTACTCGCTTACTAAGTGAATTAATCCACCTAAAGACGGTGAGGATGAGAATTTGGACAGAAGCCACGGAGCCACATGCAGTGGTACAAAGCCTACACCTGCAATACCAACACTCTGGGAGGCTGAGTCTAGAGAACTGCAACACTGAACCCCACCGGGGAAATATAATCAGCTCTGTTCTCCACCCCCCCCCCCCCCCCCCCCCCCCCCCCCCTCCGCAAAAAAAAGAAGGAAAAAAACTGCCTGGTTGGAGATTTGGAGATTTTGGCGCTCAGTGTGAACAGAACATGCCGGGTTCAAATCTACAAATCTATACCACCATAAAATGAAAAGACATTTCTGTCAAGCATTCCTGAATCAGAATTTACAGAATAATACAACTGGTAGAAGTGAAGTATTAATTGGAATATGACCTAACCTCTATATCTGTCCTTGGAAAGAAATTTGAGATATACCAAAGACCAAAAAAAAAAAATATCTTATGATATCTTTTGCCTCAAGATCACCTTTTTGACCATGCTAGGGATCAGACTCAGGCCTCTTAAGCCTAGAGAAGCATTTTACCACTAAGCAACAATCTCAGCCCCAAACTCTTCCTTATCTCTGAATTAGTGAAGAGAAGCTAGATGGATCTTTAAGTAACTTACATATTTATAGCCTCCTTGATCATAACATTGGAAGTTGATATTTAACCTTCTGCATCTAAGTCACTTCCAACTGGTTTCTCTAATATAAGAAATCCAGATCACAGTCATTTCTTACAACCAATTGGGAGGAATAATGGGAACTACTAGGGAAGGGAAGAGGGTGTAATGGTCAAAAAGGGAGATGGGAAGGATTTGTAATTTTGCTATGATATGTATATGCACAAAATACTCAAGATGAATGTAAGCATTATGTATTACATATGTACATATCAATAAAATGGGGAAAAATTGACAGTTGAGGTGATAGTGTTACTTATTCGGATACACTCTTCCATTCAAGTGACCAAGGACACTTCACACAGTGCCATCTGTTAGAGCTAGGCCACATGTACTATGGAAGAAAGAATGTTCCCACAGAGTATGTAGAATCTGTGTCTTCAATGAAATGCCAATTTATTTTGAATAAAGTGGAAACAAGCAAGCCAAGAAATGAGGCAGAATTTCATGCCCATAACTTAAATTTAAATTCTAGTTCTCATAAGACATACAAACGGCAGGCCAAAAAATTTCACCAAAAAAGAACAAACAGTGTCAAATACATTTCAATTAGCTGCAATAAACTGAATTTTAACCTGTTTAATGTCTCCCCAGAGAAATTATAAAAGCACATGTAAAGGAAAAGAGCTCAAGTATTCAATGACCATACAAATATCCAAATATGCATTTTTAAACAAAACTGAGTAATATTTATAATCTTTGAGTGTTAACTATAGCTGGGTGTACTGCTTAAGCATATACTATTTTTTCCCTAATTCCCATATGATAATACTGAAAGCCAAAAAACTAATTTATAAGAAAATCACAAAGCAAATTTCAAATTAAAATCATTTAGGGAATTTTAACATGTTAAAAATTTAAAATCAATGAACATATAAACTGTTTACAATGAAGACCAAACATTAATATTTAAAAGCTGGCTCTCTATTACATCCTTACAATGACATTTTTCTACTTAGTAAGCAACAGTTTTATTCTCAGCATGCTGGACTATGTATAGGGAGCATTTAATCTGTACGTCTTCCTTTTGTCCATGAGGACGAGCTATGATCGATAAAGCCCTTATTTTATGAGTGAAAAACTAAAGTTACAAAGAGGTTAAGAAACAAGCCTCATGTGCCATAAATGGCACCAGCAATGTTTGAGTGGAAGCTGTACATAAAGCCTCAAGCCTTCCTCTCTTTCCTATGCTGTCTTTACCAGTTACTTTTATTAAGCTGCCTTACTTTTCTTTATTTTTTTAAAGTAAAAAAGCCACTTTATTGAGGTATGACTGAAATTCAAAAATGTGTCCATATTTAATATCTACAATTTAGGAGTTTGGAAATTAGTGTACATCTGTGTGTGTGTGTGTGTGTGTGTGTGTGTGTGTGTGTGTGTGTGGTAAGCACACTTAACATTAGATTTTTTTTCTCTTAGTAAAACTTTAATTTACAATACAGTATTATCAAAACTGGGCACTATCTGGCACAGGAGATCTCCAGGACTTGCTCATCTTGCGTAACTGAAACTTGGTGATGTTGATGAATACTCTTCCTACTATAAAAATAAGAGTGAAACTCAGGTTCCATACAGCAATCTTCAAGGAAAAAACATTACTTTGTATAATACATCAACTATTAAATCTTGTAACTGACTATGTAACCAGCTCCCCCAACCCCCCTTCCCCCCAAGGACTAGTAACATTTAAACTTCAGGTAAGCAAAATGAAAAGAATTTTGAAAAAATTACCCAGGCACCTCTAGCGTCTACCACCCCACGCCCCAAGCAGCTGTGAAAACAGTCTACTGTGAAAAACAGGTTGCCTCTCTTTTGTTTTCGTGTCCAATAAAACATGACGTGCTCATCCAAACAAGGCACTACTGAATGCCTGGCAAGCATCAGGCACTGTCTGGGCACAGAGATGAGCCAGACGCAAGCAATTCACCAGAGCAGACACTCACGTGCCTACTTAGAACTTAAAGCACTGTCAGTCTGACTGAGATGTGCTGTAGGTGTAAAAGGTAAAGTGGATGTCAGAGTCGTAAGGATAAAAAAAAATTGTCAATATTCCTTGTATTGAGAAATGAAATAATCAGAATATACTAGTTTAGACAAAATAATTCCCCTTGCTTCTTTTTGTTTTTTATCATGCTACTTCTAAAAATTTTTAAATATATGAATGGCTGGCATCATTTTCCTACTGAACATCCATGACCTCGCCCAAGAAAAGTCTGTTTGCATGGGTCATGTATTGTAGTGGAAGAGTTATAAAGTAAATGTGGAAAGCGGTGAACAGGATGCAATACTGGCAGGGTCAGGGCCTGGAAAAACGCAGCAGAGACTGGAAGATAAGCCTAGATAATGAAGTTATATATTACTCATAAAATTGGTTTAAAAATACATTTTCATATTTCACAGTACTGCTCACCCTTCAAGGTTTTCAGGCTGTACTTAGACGAAGACCACAGAATGAAATTCTTAAACACAGAGAATGTGATGTGTGGTATTGAGATTAATGAATAGATTTAATATTCAAAAAGTATGTCTATAAAATACAATAATTTCTAGAATACTTTATACTCTGATGATTATACTGATGTATAAAAATCAACTTTATTTTTTTCACATTTTCTACCTACTAAGTACTTTGAATCACTCACAATCTTTTGAGGAAAAAGTGAATTAAGTCGTGAAAATTTCACAAACAGGAACAAGACTTTTTTGCTTCAACCACCATCTTTTAAACAAAGCTGGAATCAATTATTCCAATTATTTTATACTTAACCTTGTTCATTTTTCCTGAAACATTAGCAACGATAAAAAACGTATAGTGTAGAATAATAGAAAAAGACACTTTCAAAACATTCTTGAAGCACTTTATTTTGTTTTGATATTGCGTATTAGAATATAGTACACATTCATAAAAAAAATCAATTGTGCAAATAAGTCTAAGATGAAAACTTGATAAATGAAAGCTCATTGTTCATTGGTGTTATGAATAATCAAACAAATAAGCTATTAAATATACCTTTATGGGTGGCATATTAAACAATATTCCTTTACTAAACTGCATAGAAAATATAATGTAAATTAGTTTAAATTTATTATTGCTTAAGGAAAACATGGATAAACAAATAGACATAAATTTTGACGTAGTAATACAAATTATATGTCAATTTCTTTGTAAAAACAGAATGTGATTTAGAAATTACTGTCAACAATTTTTTCTTGTCAGCATTGTTTATATTTCAAATGTGAACACTCCTAATATGACTATGTATAATAACAATAACATAAAATGCTATAGTATAATAATTTTTGCATAAATATGCATCTTATGAAATGTGTTTTATGACTGGGCCAAATAAAATCAATGAATAATTGCCTGATACAGCTGAATGGTACCCAACTTTAGCTACCTTTATGGTTTCTGTCTTTCTTTTTTGCTGTTGGGGTTTGAGCCCTGGGTCTGAACATTGAGATTCATCCCTGGCTCATGGTTATTGGTTTCATTTTGATCTTGAAACTATCTCACTAGGTTGCCCAGCCTTGGCTGGGACTTGAGACGGTCCTCAGCCTCCCAGAGTGTTGGGATGGCAAGGCTGAGCCATGAGGCGGCCCACTTACACCCTTAGATTATGATTTTGTAAAAACAAAACTTCCTGAAATATCAATGATTACATAAAATTTTTACTTTTTCAAATATCTGCAGAGTTGGTGGTATTTTAATTTTAAATAAAGTAATAGAATTTAAAGGTATTTTCTTACAGTCGTTTCAGGAATTTTCATCCTAGAAATTCAAATTATGCCTTAATTTTTCTCTATTCTTTTATTAGTATCTGTTATGCATAATACTATTCCTTTAACACATCTCACTTGAATGGCACTGTATTTTTTTTTAATTGAAAACCAACTGACTGTTTGGAAGACTTTCCAAATGATTCTGGTCTCTCTAGAACAGGATTAAAAATGTAATGTACACATAAGAAAATGTAAAAGGAGGCATATGAACCAACTTAAACACCGACTCTAGATAAAAACAGTGAAGATTTTAAATGAAGTATGTAATTTTTACAATGTGTATTTTATTTTCAAAAATTACTACAAGTAGCTACTTACAGAAGTATAGAAGTGAAGAAAAAATATGTTCACTCCCTGACTGTAATATACACAAGTAAATAGTAGCCTAGAACTTAACATATGATGCACATTATAAGGTGACAACGTGATCATTTATGGATACAAGTATATACAACCTACATAGAGAAAATGGCCACCAGGTCTCAGTACCGCTACAATCTCTCAGCATTTGTTAGCAAGAGATATTACTTGTAGTTTATAAATGTTATAATTTATATACATGATTTTTTCAAAACATAAAAAAATCTTTAGAACACAAAAATTGTCACAAAGAACTTTTTAAAAAGTGTTTATAATTTAAAATGTCTATTGCAATGTGAGAGATTTTTCTATAAAAACAAAATGATACTTTGCCAAATGGTAGTCCAAATAAAGTCTTACAAATAGAGCCTGGAATAATCTAATTATTAATTAGCAGAAATCTTTTTATAATCTTTATTCTTAGAAAAAAATTCTTCAATGCATATGCTCCAGTTCCTAAAGTTAAATGGGTTTATTAGGCAGTATTAATGAAGGCTAGTAAGAATAATTTGGGGAAACAAAAAATATTCTTAGAGCTATAAAATGCTTCCATCTCTGAAATCCTTTTCATGGGAAGTTTCTTTGCTTCCTTTTCTTGGCATATCTCTTGTAATCCTTTACTTATAAACTGCCAGTTTCCAAACCACTATCTATTTATAAAAAAAAGAGGCAGAACCCTAAAACACAACTGGAAATTTGCATCAGTTCTATTCAAATAAAAACCTGCTATTTTAACTGCTACCGTTTGTAAACTGTAAACTGCATGCATGCATTTGCAATAGCAGACAAAATAAACATAAACACAAGAACAGTAGTGGTAGGAGGTTAACAAATGAAAGTGTTTTCCCAATAAACTGGAGTAGAAATTGTTTCACCCCTGTAACATTGGACTGTTAAGAGCAAGATCTTATTTGATTTCTGGCCTTCAGTGCACGAGCCTTCCAGGATCCCGGTTTGGGGGAGGGAGGTTAGCCAGAATCATGCACTGGGGAGGAATTATGCTTTAAGTGGAAAACGTCCTATAGTCTATAATTCTTCATCAATGACAAACGTCACAATGGCTCTCAAATTATCTGAGAGTTCATGGCAAGGTTGAATATGTTTAAAAGGCAATTACTAAAAATAATACAAGAGAAACAAAATATAATTATTATGTACAGTTCATAAGCTTTAAACCAAATGCCAAGCTACACTAACCTTTAAAGTTTGAAAATGTAATTTCTCCTTAGTTCTGCTACAATTCTTCTTTACCTATTGTAAATATCACACATGTTGTATGAACTATTCAGGAATACTATAAATTCTTTCCAAATATATATATATATATATATATATATATTCATTATTGTGCACAGAGAAATATAACTTGGTTCTCACAATGCCATAGAAGGGAATGCAAGATGATGCCTTAAAAAAATCTTATTACAGCTCAGATGAAAGTCTCTCCCCTTTGAGTTTGGAAATGAGACTAGATTACCCAAACTTGATTGTACACATAAACACTGCAGACAAATGTTTTTCAAATAATTTTCATTGCAAATGTACATTATGACCCTTGCTTTTCCATTTATCTGTCTTTGTTCTTTACCACTTTCATATATTTATGCATACGCATGTGTAATTTCTACAGTCCTGCGTGTCACAAGAAAAATAGCAAAATCCTTTAAAATGTATTAATACAACAAAAAAGCAACACAGATTATGTGCTTCTAAATCAGGAAACAATTACCTAACAAAAAATGCATAACAATATTGAGTTTTAGATTTCTCTCCATGTAAGGAAAGATTCATAAATTCTAGGGAATAATACTTAAAAAAATCTTAAGAATTTCTTCTCAGGCCCCCAACAGAGAAAGCTTGCTAGATATTTTCGGCAACACCTCTTACATCTTTTTAAGATATTGGACTGTTTTGGCCACAAGGTTAAGCAAAACTTTCTCATTTATCATGATCTGCCAACCACAACAGGACCCCAGACAACACAGCACTCTACCACTTAACAAATTCAGCTCATCATAGCCATGAAACTTCAAAGAATTTGGCCACAGGCACAGATTAGGTACCATGTGTTTTAAAGCATACAAATCCATCATTGTGGAGCTTGCTCCATGGTTCCGAACATTCGCCTATTAGTAATAAGTGATAACTCATCTTTTCATATTGAACAATAGTTAACTTTATAAGTACTTCGGTTTATCAGTATAAAATGTTTTTATTTATATGCAAAAGATTTCTTTTTTAAAAGAGGGTTTTAAGAAGTATATAAAAACTCTTCTATATAAACTCATTAAAAAATTAGTACAATGCAAATAAAATGTTTCAGGTATTTTGAAATTGAACAGCACATATCTGTATAAATTTGTAGATAAATCTGAGTAAAATGTAAGTAAATCTGGTACAACATATTGATAAAGTTAATGTGTATAAATACAGCGTATTTTAATTGTATAAGTGTTATATTCTTAATTTTTATTAAAATAACAATTTTTAAAAAGAAATCATCCTGACATTAACATCATGTTCATTTGTAAAACTAAACAATAAACCTAAAAAGTGCTTGTAGGATGCTCTCTTTTGATCTATTTTTCATGTTTTTAAGTTTTAAAATTCACTGTTGTTTTACATTAAATCTATCTTGTATAACTATTGTTATAAAAAGCTTATAAATCACTTTTCCTCGGGTCTTAATCCTAAAATGAAATTCTTCATTGGCAGAGTTAATAAAACACAGACTGTAACATAATTTACACACCAAAAAAACACAAATTATGTGTTTTCCATTTGAGTAGATTTTCTATCAAATTAAAGTAACAATTTGAATTACCTGTGAGCTAAGGGCTTAAGGAAAAACAGTTCCATGTGACATATATTTCACACATACAACTATGTGGCCAGAAGTAATAGCCCCATTAACTGTATAACTTCAAGTACAAACTGAGTAGCTTATTATAAGATTTTTGAAATGTAGAAATTGATTGCTTAGATGGAAGTGAAATTAATCAGTTAACTTCATAATTTTCCTAGCCTTCAGTATTTATCTGTCCCAAAGAAATATATATATACACATATATATCATAAACACATACTAATAAAAAGAATAATGTGGGCGGGGAAGAATTATGTGCACGCTGCATTCTAAATACAAAATGGACCTACACAGTAGGAAAACTCAAGGGCGAAGGAGAAAAGGAATTCTAGATTAGGCCTATCAGTAGTGAAAGTCTCATTCTAGGTAAACCTAATAAATAATTGAGATAGACTTATGATTTTTTCCTCTTTGACCTCAATTAAAATGGCTTTCTGAAAGCCAGGTCTAAGGACAATTTATCCTGATTTCCTCAATGCACACTTATGAAGTCATCTGGCTTTTGTATTTCTGTAGCAGCTGCATTACCTTTAAACTTGGCTTGCACCATTTCCCTAAAGTAAATTTCATGTGGCTGCCCTTGGACACACAAGACTGCTTCCCTTTCTACAGGCTGGCTCTGAGCGCACAAAGTCAGACGGCACAATTTAGAAAGTTCCAGTCGTCATTCACAAAGAGCTTAGGGGAGGAAAGGGAAAAATTAAAGTACAGATAAAAGACTAGTCTCTCTCTGAGTCCCTCCACCCAAGACGTCATCGACACACAGTACAGTATGGTTTGGGTATTGGCTTTCCTTAGTCATTTTTGCTTAGCATTTTAATAATTCGGTAAACTTACTGTTAGAAAGTCAACTACAAGCAACATGAGGTGAAATGTATTTGAACACGCCGCATTTTGATCTCACTTTTGTAACACTGCAGCAACAGTTTTTAGCCTTCAATTGCACCGAATTTCAGAAAATAGTGACTGCAACTAAGTGAAGAAGCAGGCAAGCACACAGTGCTGACGGATGCTCAGTAGACCCTGGACACCAAACGGGAAAACTCCTTGGCTGAGATCATTTATTCTCCCTTCTTCAGGCTCCCTAAACGCTGCAACTCTGGCAGTAAATTAGTTTTCACAGATACTTGAAGGATAACGTGCTCCTCTTGAACAGGACTTTTCTTTCTTGATCAGAGAGTACAATGGCACAAACACAACAAACCTTCCCTCAATTGTCTTGAGTGAAACAAACATGCAATACTCTTATTACTGTGACAACCTACATTTCAGCCTTTTGAAACAATATAACAACACTTTACAATTTTTATTCTTGAGGCTCAAAGCCCCAAATATATATTTAAATAAATGAAGCCAAAATATTCTCAAATTTTGACATCAAGTTTTTAAATCAAACTGTATGCTCAAGTATAGAACCAAATAAAAATGAAGCCACTAAAACATTATTTTTAAAGAAGTTAAAATCAAATTTGCTATTGCTGTAATTCCATAAAAAGTAATAAAGTTCCATACATAAAAGAAAAAAGGATTCTTGCAAATATACGAAATATTTTGCATTGAGATGACATTTTTTTGAGATGACATTTTAAACCCAATGAAAAACTCAAACTCAATATAATATTTCAGAACAAGTTGCCCAGGAAGAAAAATACAGCCCTTAATTTAAATGGCTGGTATTAGTAAGTGTTGCAGCATGAGCTATTGGGAGAAACATTTTTAGTACCTATTAAAATTATGTAGTAATATATAATCCATTAGTTATCAATTATCTCATTACATGCATTTTCCCCATTATTAGCATAACATAGTATATAGATTTTTTATGGAGCAAAGACATAATTTATTTAAATATTTAATATAAGTAGTTTAAAGACTTTCTCTAATTGACCTCCTTACCCAATGTTCACAAAAATATTTTTCTTTTTGTTATGCTAAAAAGTGCAAAAAATCCAAACTATTCATTTTAAATAGTAAAGCATTTTCTTCTGAGATGATCGTATTTACTTAAGTATACGACTATGCAACGTGATAGTGATGATATATATATTCCATCAAAAACTACATACAACTTACCTCGAATTCCAAACACCTGAAATGAATTCCTGCTGTATCTGGAAGTGTGTGTGTGTGTGTGTGCGTGTGTGTGTGTGTGTGTGTGTGTGTGTGTGTGTGTTTGTGTGTGTGTGTGCGCGCGTGCACGAGTTTCAACAGCCAGTAAATTCCACTTTGCAGTGTCGGTAGAACGAAACCTGGTTGGAGGCTCACAGAACGCTCATAGTCTCAAATCAACATCCAGGGAGCCTTAAAAACACCTTGCTCTGGCATGAACCTTCAGCTGCAGAAGCAGGTCAGTTATGCAGGTTAGCTAGGCGGAGATCTGCAGAGCAAACAGTCTTGGCTTCCACCAATGGCTTTCCCCGCCCACTCGCCTGCCCTTCTGTTTATAGCAGGATGATTTGATGTGGAGGTCACCCTCATCAGCAGCGCCTGGCTGTCGGCGGGATCCCACCTACGTGCAGCACCTTTCCCAAGGGCTTTAGACAAAGTCACATCTCCTGACGCTGGCTGACTCCTCGGCTCTGACAGCCTGCAGTCATGTGACACGTTCACGATGTCACACCTGAAAGAGTTAATTCCCTGCACTCAATTTCCAGAAAGTGGTTTGTACTTGAAACTTCTTTTAAAGCAAAATACGTTCTGAAGAAGAAATACTTATGGCAAGTTAGTATCAGTTAGGATGATACTCACTAAAAGTCCCCAACCAAAATTTTACATTTTTGGGTGGGGTACACAGGCGCGCGCGCGTGCGTGTGTGTGTGTGTCGTTTTAGTGTTTTGGTTTTTTTTTTTTTTTTTGGAAGAGGCACAAAGCACGTAAGATTTCACTTTCATTATTGCATAAAGTACAAAACTTTCTTTTCCCCTTAAAAATATGGGCATGCCAACCAAATGACAAAACAATTAGAGGCATTTTATTTTAATTATTTTAAATGTGTTCTCATGTGAAAAAAAGGAAAAGGTGAACACAATTATAAATGTTCACTAGAATGTTATGTCCTAAAGAAATTAAAATAAAATGAGAATACATTTACAATCGGATAATGCAAGTACGTCTATTATCTGGCATTTATATTCCTTTTTCTCTTACAGTTTGTAAAGATGCGTTTTCTCTATGTTCCTCTCAGCCCATTAAAAACGTATCTCAGAGAACTCAAAATAAAGGCTGAGCGGAAGCCACAGGGTCTTCATAAATGTCAACCTAGCATTTATAGGCATTAAGGGAATAACTGCCTCCAATTTGTTTATGTATTTCTGAGATAATTTTTCCTCTCATTTTTCTTTGTCTTTACAGTTTTGTAGAGACACAATGCTCTTGAGAGAAGAAGTACATACTGCACTTGGATAATTTGGAGCACAAGTACTTATTGAAGTGCTTGTAATTTTCAAGGAAGGAACCAAACGAAGCCACTTGTCTATTTCAGCTTTGGACAGCATGACAGAAACCCCGAAGGCCTGAGAAACTGAAGACGGCGCTGTCTCCCTACCGGTCTCTGCTGTTGCTCCGGCCGCAGCTGCTGCGAATCTGCACAAACATGAGCCTTCCACCTGCAGCACAAGTTCAGCTTAGGTCTGGATACCATCTAAATGACAGCGAGCTGCCCGAGTTCATTAGAGTCCACAATTGTGTCCCTGTGTTAGAGAGCTGTCTCTGTCTCGTTTGGACAGGTGAAGTTCTCTCTTCTTATGCTAGTCAGGATCCCTAAAAATAATGTCTTTCCAGTCGAATGTTTTTCAAGGAATGCTTCTTGGATATTGATATAGTAATTAGATTTTTGCATTAAGGGAATATTCTTTTGAAATGGCTACTGTCTTAAGGGATTGCAAGTCATTTGATCCTTTTTAAATGTTTATGCGCTTAGGAAACATTCCCTAAAGCACAACATGTGTGTTCTTGGTACAATGGAGTCCCAATGAGCCAGGCCTGATACACTGAGGAGGATGAGGTAGGTTCTTCATGCTTTAAAGGTGGATGTATGGGTTTCTTTCAAAAACTTAGGGAGTAGGAAGAAAGTGAGGGTAAAAGAAGTGGATGAAAACTTTATAAATAGAAATATGAATTCCAAGTCCTCTGCAGTTTCACTTTTCCCCCCATTTTATTGATATGTATAAGTGCAAAATTTAAGGTTTACAATGAAGCTGAGCACTTTGTGCACATACGTATCTTGTCAAGGTGACAAGGACTTTCCCAGCAGTTTCACTTCTTAAAGAGTACAAGTAACTAATATTTTTTTTCTAATGAGAAACATAATTTTTATCTTAGTATACTAGATCATCAAAGTTTACCTACAAACATAAAAAGGAACGATCCACTTTTACTTTAGACTATTATCAGTAGAAAAATAACAATTTTAAATGACATTTTATGGACAGAGATTATTCTGACACCCTGTTTCTAATATATCACCTCCGCCTAGTAGTACAACCTGAATCAAATAAATAAAAGCCATTTTTCTTCTAAAAGTCAGTTTCTTCCCTCTGAAATGAAGGGCTGGTTTTAGTCAGTGTCAAGGGCATTACAGTTATTTTTCTAACACGATCCTCACAGTCTAGAAGATTCCATTTACCAACAGCATTTCAGTTGATGGTAGCTGGAGTATTCTTTACTCCAGATTTTTGAAAAATCATCAGTGTTGCTGTCAATCAATAATGTTTTTATGTAACAAATGTAGGTACAAGTGAATTGTTAAAATAACCCAACTCAAAGGACGTGGAGATGTTTTCAAGATTCAACAAAACCTTAGTATGGTCAATGGCTTAGTTTGCCTCACATTAAAGTACTGAAAATTGCTCCTACCTCCACAAACTCTGTACAATCCACCTGAATCCTTCTGCCAATGACTTAGGAGCAATCAGTGAAGGCAGGGGTCTGTTCCACATTCTGTAAAAATGAAGCTTTTGTGCACTACTGACAGCTGGTACATCGAACAGCTTGTACCCTGCCAGTGCTACAATGGAGTCTCCTAAATGCCTAAACATCCTTCAGATAGTATGCAGAATGAGACTTCACTTAGTTCATCATGACGTCTCAAGGAAACAATTCGCTAAGATTTCATGAGGCGGGCCTTCATGCTCACCATGGCTGCTCCTTCCACATAGATCTTAGCACCGTGTAGATGCTCACGCACTTTCAACCCCTCCTGACTCCCCTAGAGGTGGCACCCTCTTCAGTATATGGCCTAGGAATCTATCAATCACTTTTTTTCTCCAAAGTTATGGAACATCTCAAGCCTTATTTAGAGCATTTATGACACTTTTTATTATTGGCTAATTAATTATAAGATAATTTTCTGGAAAATCTCAAGAAATGATATTTAAAATTAAGAGAGATAAAATTAAGCTGATACAGGAGAACAAAAGCAAACCAAAGGTATAGTCATACAGTACTGACGGCAGCTGAAAAGTCATAAAAAGGGGAGAGAAAATAAATTAAATTTTCTAAATGTATGTTTAGCTCCCAAACTGCTATTTTGAAAAAGACCTTGTGCATTCAAAACTAAAACTATAAACTCTGCCGGCTTCCCTAGGCAGGCCATGATATAATGATTACTTGAGATATAAAGTCCGAAAACCAAGAAGTTGCTTTCTTTCTTTTTTTGAGATGTGGTCTGGCTCTGTAGTCCAGGCCCATCCTGAGCTCACTATGTTGCCTGTACTGGCCTAGAACTCATGGTAATTCTCCTGACTCAGTCTCCCAAGTTCTAGAATTACAGGCATGTGCCGCCAATGCAAGAAAGTATGTGGAGTGAGGGGATCAAATCCCGGTCTTTTGCTGCGTTTCTAAGGCAAGTGCTCTAATCGCTGAGATACATCCCCAGACCCCAAGAACCTGTTTTTAAGTACACATTTTGCAAATCATTTTTATGCCATTGTGTAACAAACTATATATCTACAATACTATTGCACACGAATCAATGCAGTAATCGCCAATTTGTTTAATCATTTTCTATTAAGACTGACAAACTCGAATGCACTCAAGAAGCCAGTAATTTGAAGGACAGTACGTCAGGTGAAAGTAGTTATTGGCAAATGCATGACTGGACCCAAATCCTTCAAATCTCATCCATTAGTCCAGTCTCATGACTTCAATACTACTTCCATACTAGAGAATAACAATTTTCTTTTTGTTACCAAAGAGATCCATCCTCTGAGTGTCAAACCATCACATTCTAATTTATCTTGTATCAATGCCTCACAGCCATAACAAACCTTAAGTTGCCCTCTACCGAGTTCATTATTTCCTCACCAATCCTGACTGTCCTGTCCAATGGTTTGCATACAAATAAGGCCAAACCGGAACTGCTGAGTCCTCTCAGTCTTCATATTGTGTATCTAAATTTATCATCAAATGTAGCTGATGTTGCCTGCACCATACCTCCCAAGTGCTCACACCTCTGCAGTTCTTCAGCCTCGCTCTGAATCAAAACCAGTGTCACATCCTATTTGGATTACACAGGAGGCTCCTAAGCAGCTTTACCTATGTCTGCTTAGATTCTGTATTTGTCTATTTGGCGTTCATTCATCACAGGACCAACTGGAGTAACTCTATTTTCTTATTTGCTCTGTTGTAATGTTCTGGTATTTGAGGTCTCCAGTGGCTGAAAAGCCCATCCTTCCCATGGCTGGCCAATTCTCCGAGATGCAGAAGACAGCGTGTTTGTTTTATGGAAGCATGACTAACAAATCGAGAAACTATACCCACAATTATCTCCTTTGTCAACATCTTGCATTTCAAGCCAATATTCTTCCTGTTCCAAGTCACTCAGGGACAGAGACAAAATCATATCTCAGGGCCCACTGAAATTATTCACACTAGCCAAGTCATAAGCCATTTTTCTGGTCTTGTCTTGCATTTATTATAGAAACTCCAGTAAATCCTCTGATTCAGGCTTCCCCTCCTCCTCCCAAACAAATGTAGTGTCTCCCCATGTGGCCCTCAGTGGTGGGCGTGTCCTCCGTTCTAGAAAAACCCCAGGTAGTAAGAATCTTCTTCTACTGGAATTAGCTTCTTTGTGTTATCGCTCAGTCACTTTTATAGACTTAAATCCTAATGCTAACTGTTTCTAACACTTATTCTTCAGACTGCTCTCCATTAAGCAACTCAAAGTATCTCAACACATAAAGAGGTGTCAAGAATTGTAAAAGACATGAGATTTTTACCTTACTTGCAAGTTGAAAACATAGTTAGTGGATTTTAGTTTAATGGATATTGGGAGAACATCTGAGGTTCCAGGGTTTAGAGGAGAGTAATCAAGTGAAGTCTGAAGTATTTTTTTCCAACAAAGATATTTAAGTGGCTCCTCTCCCTTTTGACCAAGCTGTATTTGAGAGGTTATTCCCCAACAGGAGGCCGGAGAGAGTTATTTGTGGAAAAAAAAGACCCCATTGTGTCTAAAAGGGTCTAGACAATGCCTCCAATTTTCAAAATTGCATGTGTTTCATCTTCATGAGAAGTAAGGAATCAGCCAGAGTGAGGATGATCCAACTTATTGAATATATACAGACTAATACAAGATAAGTAAGATAGACTTTTAATCTTTCTTAGTTGATTTTAAAGAGGCTGTTCCAACCCTCAACAAGATTAAATGTCTACGGATAGCAGGAAGCATGGAAGACCCATGGGATACAATAATTGTCAGTCCTACCTTCTGTGGCAAATGGTACCCCACTGTCAACTTTCCATAGTTTTCTTTTTCTACCACTCACCACAATGATGTGGCAGGAGGAGCTTAACTGTAATGGGCCAATAAATCTGTAATTTCTGCCTTTTCATGATCTAAAAATATGCCAATAGCACTAGACACCATTGACAGTCCCAAGATATGTTCCAATGGTGCCAGTCTGTCAGGAATAATCAGGAATAACTCTTTGTATGTATGAGGTCTCCTCTCACCAAGATAAGCTTGTCCTCTACTGGCAGACCTGCCAAGTCACAAGTCTGCCATGCCAATCACCTTTATTTCAGAAACACACTGTTCTTTACTTTGTGCCCAGTCAGTGACAGGGTGTGCGGTAAGTCCAGGATGATGACAAAGCTAGGCAGCAATAGTGCCAATCTAGTGACCCGAACAGCACCCAGATCTCGATTCTAGTTGGTTCTAATAAAAAGGAGCCTTGCCGTCTGTATGAATGACCCTGCTAACTCATCCATTTTCATAGCTTCCAGCTTCAAAGGTCAAAGTTTTTAATCTGCTAGTTGGAAGTTTTCAAGTAGCAGATGAAGCAAATTCATAGGCAACCATCTTGGAGACAGTGAAAATACAAAACTTTGGAGAAATGTCTGCGTTTGGAGCTCTGAAGACAAACACTATATCCTTTCTAAGTTCTAAATAACCATGTATGAGGCTGGATAGTCGCAGCAGCCCCCTGGATCCTACTAGGTTTCAGGTTAGCAGGTGAATCAGGCCCAAGCATTTAAGAGAAGCCCTGTGAATCAGTCAGCAGAGTGTGGAAAAAAATTCCCATTTTTTCATGTGAAGTTAATATAGTGCCAACGTCAGGCCAGCTGCGTGTCTACTTGATTAAAACATTCCCACTCAGCAAACCAAGGTTCCTGCGCCTCCCCACCGTGCTACTTACTAAGTACTCACTGACCACTCTGAAGTGGGGGAGTCAGGCTGAACAGCTGCGTTGCCGCCAGAGGCTTGGCACTGAGCTCAACTTTCCGAAACCACGCGTGGGGTATCCGTGTCAAGAACAGAACAGTCCGGATCCCCATGGGAAATCTCCCAGGAGAGGCTACCTCTTTTTGTTTGAGGCTTCAGTCAGAAAAGTCAGCCATCATGGAGACTTGAAGGTCCAGAGAGATCCTGAGGGTGGTGGGGCCCCAAAGGCACGGGCCTGTCTCTGTATGCAGCTATTTCTGATTGGAAGTGTATCTTTTGAACTTCATAGTGTTCACATTATATCTTTATAAAACTCACCAGGGCCAGGTACAAAAATGATACACAGAAAAGGCCAGGTGTGCCCCACCCGAAAGATCTGTTAGCTTTTTCCCCCATCACAGACTGTGCTGAAGCAGTACTGGTTCAGGTTCCAGTCCTTTCATCTACGGAGTGAGATGGTGAGTTGAATGCTCATATCTGAAAGAACCTTGACCACGTCAGCCTCTCTCCCTTGACCTCCTAGTACAGCACACCTGGACGAGTTCATAAGACGTTCCGTCCTCTTTTGGGAAAGCAGCAGCTCAGCCTCATGTCTAATCATCGTTCTCTTTAAAGCAGATGAGTCTGGCTGGGATGGGAGGTTGAGGAGGGACCAGGGGACACAGAAGGACAGAAGAGCTCTGTGATAGTAAGCAAGATGCATTTACTTTCAGTTTTGATTGGCAGCTGGCTCAGGGCTTAGTCAAAGGAACTTCTAATGTTTTCAATCCATGCAATGTTTTGTATTTGGCAGCAAGACCAACATTGCCGACACCATCTATTTCAGTCTGGGAAAACCCTTACTTATCAGCTGTGGTCACTTTCTGGCTGTGGCTATGGAGATTGTGCCATTTGGTTGACCCAAGCTTGATTTGCCCAGCAGGAACCTTTTTTAGGAGTCTTATTTAATCAAGGGCAGTTGCTGCCTGTTATTATGATAACATCTCTAGAGTTCTATATTTGCTTCAGCATAGGATCTGTGAAGGCGTTGCAAGGCAAGGACTCTAAGAATCTATCTAAATTTCTTTGTATTAGTTTCTCATTTTCCATCAGGTTATGCTGATCACAGTGACAAACCCATTCTGGGGCAGTAAGAGTTCAAATACTACCCAGTCCTCCAACTATGGTTCCCGTGGGAGATTTCTTGTATAGAGAAATTTCCCCGAGGGAGCCAAAGCTCCCTACAGCAGTCCAGACTCAGTGCAAGAAACTCTCTGTCTCCCAATGGAACTAAGGCTGATATGAGAGACTCCAGGAAGTGCTGACCCACAAAATGACCAAACTATTACCAGAACACCAAAGATGGCTAACTCCTTAACAGGAATTGTATATTTCATACATTCATTCTCTAATAATCTAGCCAAAGTTACAGTCGTTCGCTTGGATTCTAATCCCAGGAGTTTCAAATGTCTTTCTTTAATATTCAGAATATGAAGCATGAACCTTTAAGTGTTGTCTAGAGAGGTTCTCAACCTTAACGCAAGCCTGGATGGGTCCTTGGACTATTTTTCCCAGTACATAAGGCTGCCTGCCTGATTATCACATAAGTGAGTCACTTGGAAAGCTAAAAACACTGAAGACACCCTTCGGGCAGTTTCCCCTTAGCCCACTTCTAGGTATGTAAGATGACAATTCTCCACTTAGCACTTCATTAATACAATGAATTGGACAGCCACTTATTCGTCAGTTGACCAAATAACTAGGCTAACGTGTTGACTAATTATGCCCATTGATTTCTCTCAGATCTCATTCTTAGGCTCTTAATATTCTTATTCTCATTTCTATTCTGGAAAATTGCATCTCTATTAGCAACTGATACTCATCACGAGAACCTCTAAAAACTTTGAAGGGTTGGGGTTTTACCCTATTCACAAACTACCAAGCTAGTGTATTGTAATTTCATGGATGCTGGCAGAATATGCAAGACTTCTGGACCAAGGACTTTATTACTAACAGAAATAATGAAAGTTAGAGTATCAGCAATTTTTTGTGACAGTTTCCCAAATCCAAACTCCCACAAGCTGACATGGCATTTATACACGCAATGGGATGCAGTACCACATGACAACCTTGATGTTATGAAGCTCACATATTTTCACAATGGGCAGAGAATATTCAGTCTCTTTGTTCTACAAGAAGACATTACCATTTTTTTTCTGAGCAGTAAACATATCTGCTGCTTGCCACAGAGGAAGCCACTATCATTTTCTGCCAACTTGTTTGCAAACATCCTTGAAAAGGCAATCTGGCACAAAGGAACTCAAAGCCTTTATTCACAATATATCCAGAAAGAAAAGGAACGCATGGAGAATTATCTTCAACTATTAGGTCAGCAATATTCCAGTTTAGAACACTTCTATGGCTTCCATACTCAGGTATGTAGAATAGAACCCTAACTCTGAAGGCACAGAAAAAATCATATTCTTTGAGTCTCTGAACACCCCAGTCTCCTTCCCATTTCAGGACCTTTATACCTGTGAACACATGAGATTTAAAAAAGATATAAAGAAGACTCAAAAATGATGCACCAGCTCCTGACTTAGATGAGATAAGGAAGGTGGCCTGAGGAAGGCTTGGAGGTAAGTTTGTTGGAGATCAACAACAGTAAAGTCTTCCGCTCTGCTCGTCCTTAGAATCGCAGTCAAAATGCCATTTTTTGCAAGAAATATGGCTCATCATTGTATTCACAAAAGCCAGTGTGTCATAAGGGCACAAGAATAACTTTGCATGACCTGAAACTATTTTTTCTGAAAAATAAAGTGAATAGAATAATATACCTTGAAAAGCATCTGACACATTGCTTGTCATACAACAGGCACATAAAATGTCACTCTTGCTCACCCTTCCTTTCATACTCACCATGGCATCTGTTTCTGTCAGACAGAGCATGCTTGCACAACCCTCTAGAACAATGGGGAAATGCGTGCTCATCCTATTCTACGAGTCGTCCTCAACTAAAACACACATAAAAGCAGTCTTCTGACTCCTATTTTGTAGGCCTTCCTGGTGAAATTATCCTACCTGAAATTAACACAAGACACAGTGCTTGCAATTAGAAATGTTGTACAAAATGAAACCATAAAGATTTGTTTTTGTCCTAGGTTGTAAGAAACTGTTTTCTTCTTCTCCTCAATTTTTGTTCTCCTCTATAAAAATAAAGATTTTCTTGAAAGCATCAGATATGACATCTTTCTCTTCTGATTAATAAAGAAGAGAAAGGTCTGAGACAGATTAACTGTCCCTCTGTCCTTAGCTGCAGCCCATCTTCAGGATGTACACTCCATTCCTTCTGCATCTTCTAGTTCTGAGAATACAGACCTGCTTGCATTCATGGAATTCATTTTGGATAATGGGAAGCCTGGCCTAAGCCTCAGGTCCCTAGACAGCTCTGTAAGCTGCCTTTACTAATAGTAAACTTGGTATTGTCATCTTTAAGTCCTGTGATTATTCACATTTCATTTAAAACTCTTGAGGAAATATGATAAAATTAGTTCCTCGCACATCAAAACCTTCATGTATTTCCTCTACAGGTATATGTTTTATTTCATAGGTAAGTATTTTCAAAGTAAAATCAAATTTTTAATTAAGTATATTTATACAGCACTGTCTGACACACCAAGAAAACAAAATATTGGGAGATATCTCACACCCACGTACCAGGAATATCTCACCTATCTAATATCCCTTCCCATAATTTTATCTATAGGCTAAGATAAACAAGGACAGACAAACTTGGATCCTGAGCAGTCAGAAAAATATGCAAGTCTGTACACAAGACTTAATAAACTCTCGACGAATAAGACAGATAAATGGGAGCCAGCTCACGTTATTTACGCATGCTTTTAGAAAACGAAATATGCTAATTTCCATGTCTATAACAACTGAAAAACAGAAAGCTGACAAGTGTGAGAGCAATCCAACAGCAGAGAACACAGAAAAACTGGGATTTGGATACAAAAGCCAAATGATCTTTCCTCAAGGGCAATTAGCCTTCCACATTCCAACTGTTTATTGCAGTTTCAGTTCATTAATTGATTGCATAACGATGGCTTTGGGCAAAAGGAAAAGAAGATATTTAGTCAAGAGGTCTCTCACAACAGAAAGGGCCCCGCTCTGGATTTCAGACTGTGGCCCTTATCCCCTTCCTCCAAGGCGACACTGAGCAAACCAGCCTCCTGAGTACTCTGGAAAGAAAACCAATGTCTTGTGTGTTTCAGTTGCTTCAAGCTGTTTTTTATAAATGCGCTTCATATGCTACATTATATCACGTGTCTGACCAGCCTTCTCCATGCTTCCTGCGTCCATTCACCCTGAATATCTATCAATTGCAAACAGCAAGGTCCTTTTTCTCTGCCAAGGCCTCTCGTCTACTTCTCAGAGGCTGGAATGCTCCCCCATATCCTGTAAGCCAGGCTGTCTGTCTCTCCTCCTTCAGATCTCAGCTTAAATTTCACTTTCTTAGAAAGACCTTTCCTGACCACTGAACCTAAAGTAGTTTTCCTCTGCTCCTTCTCGGTGCCTCCGTTTCTTCCTAGCACTTATCACAGGGTGTATATCATTTATTTCTTGGCTGGTTTTGCTCTCTAGAGCTTGTCTTCCGCTCATCACACACCGTGGAGACTGGAGCTATGCCTGCTCCTCCTTCGGTTAATGAACAAACAATATTACCAGGCTCGGAACAGAACTCAACAAATTTGGAGTAAATGAATCAATAAAGGTGTAAATGAAAGGCGAAAATACCTTTACAAAACAAATATATACATATGGATTTTTTGAGAAAATGTTCATTTTGAAAATTATTTTAACTAGAAAGACGTGGTGTTAATGTGTTTTAAATGAACAAAACTAAGGCTTGCCAGAAATCCCAACTAAAACTAGTGAATCCTTTTCACTGTGAATTTCATATGGAAATACAACTCTCTATGTGTATTTTCCAGCAACAAGAGTATTTCAGGTTCTCCTACTCTTTCTTGAATTTATTCTTGAAATATTATCTTAATTTCACTGATGAAAATAAATGAAGGTTCAAATATTTAATGACTTCCTCAAAATCATAAATGAAATACTCAACGCACAGAACTCAAGGTGGGTACTTCGATATAAGTCCTGTATTCTCCAGTTTGCCATACTGCTTCAGCTTTAGAAGGCTTTGACCGGAGAGGTCAGTGAGAACATTTCAATTACTTACTATCCAATCAGTTTCACACTAGTGTGACTTGCTGTGTTGAAGTACAAGCTTTAATAAAGCCTGTAGTGATTCAAAACCAGCTAAGAAGTTAACAGTGAGGTTCACCCTGAGGTTCAGTTGCCTTTAACATTTGCCTTAATGCAAACCATATTGAAGGAGAAATGCTATATGGTGGCAAGACTTCTTAACACCAAAGCTTAATGAAATATATGTGCACACACAGATAAACAGACAGATACACCACATATCTACTTTTTCCAAATACACATGTTATATATCTAACATACTATAAATACATCTATATAACCATATAAATCAATTATAAATTTGTTTTTCCCAAGTGACCACAAGCCTTACAAAAGGATGAAACCTGTGCCCTAGGGAAAACAATACAAAAGACCTTGTTATCTTTCCCTAAGCACTGAACAACCATAACATCATTAAAAATGGGTCCCACCTTGCATCACTGTCTTCTAAGAGAAACACGTGTTAAGAAGAGGACAGGTCGTAATTTTGCCACGATACATATGGTCAGAAAATACTCAAGGTCAGTGTAACCATTACGTATCACATATATATGTATCAATAAAATGGGGGGAAATAGGGCAGGTATTTCTGTACCATGAAGCCTCTAATTTTGACCTGACCTGCAATTGAAAATGTTTGTATTCGTGTCAAATTCTCAAATGTAGAGTATACAAAGAGAAAAAATATTATAGAAATTCTTGTGAATAATTTCTTCAACTCAAAAATGATCACATGACTAACTAGATACAGTTTACTTAGATTGAAACTCTAAAGCTCATCTGGCTACTTCAACACTTCAGATGTTTCTGTAAAATATAATCTTTGAGAACAGCACAAATACCTTC
Source organism: Ctenodactylus gundi (assembly GCA_004027205.1). Classification (NCBI taxonomy): domain Eukaryota; kingdom Metazoa; phylum Chordata; class Mammalia; order Rodentia; family Ctenodactylidae; genus Ctenodactylus; species Ctenodactylus gundi. The sequence continues at coordinate 14,583 of PVKB01005520.1, read as the reverse complement.
TACCTCCTCTGCTAGGAAAGAAAATGGATAGAGCTCATGCAGAGATAAAGAGGATAGTAATTATTTCTGTGATTTTACAACAAGAGATAGGACTATCTCAGTAGAGAAGGGATGAATTTAACCAAAGAAAGGAGAAAAGAAAGAAATTGAAGACTGGTTAAGAACTCGAAAATAAGGGCCATTCAATATGCTCTTTTTCCCTCATTTTATTGATATGTATATACACAATACATAATGTTTAGATTGATCTTGAGTATTTTTTGCATATGTATATGGTGGCAAAATTACAAATCTTTCCTTTCTCCTTTTTGACCCTCCCCCCACCAGTATCAATATATTTTTATAATTAATACGCAGGAACAATTACTTATTCGGCTTTAAGCACATGTAAGAATTCTTAAAGAAGTTTTTAAACACTATGAATACAGAAGAAATTTGAACTATAAATTATAATTTCTATATATTGAGTTTCACTGAGGGAAGAATCTTCCAAGTCCACTTATTAGCATAAGTTTGGAATTAACTTTTTCTAAAACACCCCACTATCATTTCGTTATAATTATAGATACCAAAGATAAATTCCTGATTATTATACGTTTACTATACACTTTCTGCACATTTTTCCAATGGCAATTTATGATGTGTAATATGGTAGAAATGCTTGCATCTTAAAAAGCTACTAGAGTAATCAATGCTCTTCAGCCCCTTTTGAATATAAGCCAAATAATATTTTGACCCTGAGTTCTAATGAGACAGCAGACTGGTCTTCAGTAAGATTAAGCACAGAACCCCTTCACATCCATTAGAGTCTTTGCTCTTTATAATATTAAAATGGTTGACTTCATTACAATATCAAACTACTAAATCTGCTGTTAACCTCCACAAGAGTCACCTACTATTTCCTGCATAATTTTCATCAAAATAGCCACAAGTAAAAATTCAAAAATAGAAAGGTTTTAGACAAAGTAGCACAGAGACTTCCAGTCAAGCACTGGTTTCCCTAACATGAACATATCACCATAATCACAAACATCATCACATGAATTAGCATAATTTAAGTAAGATACAGAATTTTTTATTAATCACGTTACACCACTTGAGTGAACACTGCAAATGAGTAACTGGACTCCTGTGTTGGTGGCATGCCTTTATGGACCAAAAGCTCTGATTTCCTCGAATATTAGTAGATATACTGAAGCCCTCATCAAGATGGCTATCGACAAGCCAGTGCAGTGGTCCTCACAAGAAAGTGACCCTGCCTGCACTGTGATTTGGACCTCAAAGCCTCCAAACCTCTGCTAACTAAATTTTTATTGTAAAAACTACCTCATCTATAATACTTTTGCTAGTGCCGCCTGGGCTAAGACAATATGCAAATGTATAATGTATCAGTATGGAGAATTTCCTTACAGAGCTACTTCTCAAAATCAACTGTCACAATCTTCATTAGCATATATGTGGGTACAAAATGTAGACGTGCCTTCCAGTGTCTAAAGCTATAGCAGTTGTCTTAATGAAAAGCTGGGCTCTGGAAAAAGTCAACATTCTCTAAAAAAGATGGGTTTTTAAGATTTCCCACCAAGCTTCATGTAAACACACATGCACACCCATAGACATACTATACCTCAATCTATTTAAAATGAAATTGAGTCATACAGAAGCTAAATGGCTGAATAAACAGAGACATTTTCCATGTTTTATTTTTATTTTTCTTGAAACACCTTTTAATACACTAAAGAACTCTACTCTTCTATCTTTCTGGACAATTCTTGTTCCACAAGTACTTATTAGACATGCTTTTTTAAATTTTACTGAAAATTTGTGACAAGATATTTGACAGACAAGAATCATGAGTACATACTTAAAATTGGAGGGTGAAGAATTTGTGTTTCATTCATTTTTTGTCTACCAGTTTGGGAAATGGTTTTTCTCTGATGAAAATGGTAGACTCTTGACTAGCAAACACACCGTAAGGAATGTTCAAAATAAATAGATCACTAAAACATTCTAGTAATACTCCACCCTTGCTTAAATCAATTATGATAGTTAGGGCAGTATGTAGTTTTTACCTTTGAGATGAAGGACTCAGTTAAACTCCTTAAACAACTTAAGTCCCGTCAGGATCTATAGAATATTCTTGTTCGTTGATGTTGACGATACATCCAGAGACCAGAGACATCTGTCCTTATAATTTTGGCATTTGTCTCAACTGAATCTTTCATATATGAAGTATGGAGCATGATAAAAAATACAGTAAATAGGTAAATGAAAAATTATTACAGTAAAAGACACATTACCATTACTCTTCCTCAAGAACTTCTCTCACTTTGAGCACACTTATTCCATCGCTCTTGCACTTTCTGAAGCAGTTTTAGAAGTTCTCTTTCATGAATATCTTTCACGAGTGTCTTTAATTGCACTGTGTCCTTTCATGGTCATGTTGATTTGGGGGAAAAGTTGGAAGGCGCCATGAATAAAGACACATGCAATGTTTCTCTGAGTCTGCCTTTCCTTTACACAGCACTCACAGGCAGAACTTTTCAAGATTTTGTTTTCATTTTTGTTTTGAGACAGGGGCTCTTTCTGTAGTCCAGGCTGGTAATGAAGTCACCATGTAGCCTAGACTGAGCTCGAACCCACCTTAATCCTCCTGTCCCGGCCTCCTGAGTGCTGGGATTACAGGCGTGTGATTCAAACCCCAGCTAATCTTGATGTGGTGTGGGGGAATCATGTCCTTTTATTTTTATCACATATTGTAAAGACACTCACAAAAAGACTTCCAGAACTGCAGAAAGTATTAAGAATGATGTTTTAATTTTGTTTGAAGCAAGGAGGAATATTTTAAGAAAAATTAGTGGCAACATATCTTTTACCGTTTTTTTTTCATTTTAAACATTTACCATTGATTTTTATTACACCACATAAATGATTAAAAAGCACACAAGCTAGAACTTCCTTGAGGTTATAGAACAAACTATAGAGACTTTTTTCCTTTGTCATAAATGTTTAACAAATTCTTATACACAAGGCAAATTTGGTCATGACAACACTTCTTTCATTTTATCTTGGAAGTGCTTTTTTTCAGTTATTGTTCTTTTGTTTTGTCTTGTTTTTGGAGGGGAAATGGAAGCTATTAGATTTCCACTGCTGTGAGAAAATAATGAGACAAGGAGGAAAGATTTTTTGGAGACCAGAGTTTAATTCCATGTCCATCTGGCCAGTGGTGACTCTGGCCAGGGTGACACAGTACATGATGAAGACATGAGGTAGAGAAGATCTATTCACCTTACGACTCCAGGGGCAAAGAGGGAGAGAGAAAAAAGGGCCAATGTCCTGGCTTCTCCACCAAGGGCTTAACCTCAAGGACATAACTACCATCTATTAGGCTTTACCTTCTGAGTGCCTACCACCTACCAATGGCACCACAGACTAGAGACCAAGCTCTGGGGAACACTAGATTCAAACTATAGAATAGGAAAAATGAAAACTTTTCACTTATCTTAACATTACCTGACAGAGCTAAAGAACTGTATTTCCTAACACACACACACACACACACACACACACACACACACACACTCACACGCAGTCACCCCAGAAGCACACTCATCCACCAGTGCTGTTTTCGAGAAAGATGTTAGAAAGAAAATACTGTTAACAGATAACTGAGAAACTTCTGTTTTAGCTCAACACAGAGAGCTGGTGCAATAGACAATCCTTATATGTTATTCCGAATAATTGTCCCCACTGTGCAAGAAAGTGACATTCTCAGCACAACTTACAATCATGATTTTCAAAACGTACATGTGAAATTTATTCCAAAGTAATGAAATTAGTATCTACAATGGGATTTCATTGTAATACATGTTTGTTTTCATTTATACTAATATATGAACTTGTAGAAACAGGTCCCAAATATCATTAGTGTTCAGACAAGAAGATATTCAGCTTTTCACAACTGTCAACCATGATGTCGTGAGTTAAAACATGTAGAGCTTTGCTAGAGGTATTAAATTTGTTGTTTTAGCTATGGGCGATTGGTTTTCCAACTCCCATTCTGCCTCGCAAGACTCTTCCTTTTATTAAACTTGGCTTTGACTTCTGCTTCGTTATGTCATTCTCCTGACAGTTGAGCTACAATTCCGGCCCCGTATCACCGTGCCTCTGCGAAGCGAGCCATGCCGTTTGTGTCATGAATCACAGATCTCCCTTTGTTTTCCTTTCCATATATTTTAATTGCACTTGTCGACGTGATGGTGTTAAAGAGAATTTTTAAAGGAAAAATATTTTCCTACTGATCTGTCAAGGTTACTCTGCATTTTGTAAGTTTAAGTAATTCCTCAAATTATCAGTCGCATTACTTTCATGTTTATGTATATTTCTAGGCATTGCTAGAGAAAATGTGGAAAGAATACTACACAGTATAATTTACCTAAGTACGTTTAATATGTTTTTCACTCAATGTTAAGTGCTATTTTAAAACATTTCCATGTTTTTTTCATTGTTTATCTTTTTACCTCCAGAATATCCATCATAATAAAAAAATTCAGTACAAACTTGTTTTTGAACATGAGGTTTCTGGTCATATCCAAGGCAGCGGCTGCACAGCAAGGTTACGGTAGTTTATCAGCTTCGGTCAAATTGCGTCACATTGTGTAGACAAGACAATGCCTAACGTCTGGAAACCATTACAACTATTGACCCACTGGGAATACTTTCTGGCAATGAAAATATAAACACAAATAAAATTTACATTTACAATGTATTTGGTAGCCTTCAAAAAATTAAATTAAGCTCTGAGGCTTCTGTTTGAAAAAAAGAGGTTGAGATCTCTGGTGCCCAATGGGGACGGACCAAGGAAACTGCGATGTGATAAAAACCATTTTTCTCCTATTAGTTTTTTTCTTTGACAAGGTGGTAAATGTTGCCATTTCTTCCTTTCGATGTCATGTCACAATTTGTTTAGAAGCAATCTGCATGAATAAGGGGCCGGAAGTGGGGACAGGCAGACAGGGCTGGGACTCTGGGGAACTGTTAGAAGCAGCACAGGGGGTGGGCTCATCGGCTATCTAGCATCTGTCTATCCGTCCATCTGCTTATTACTTTTGCACCACTTGTCTCCTTTGCTATTGCAGAACATTTCCTCATTCTCTTCCTGCTTCTATTCTCCATCCAGCACCCTTCGTTATGTGCCGGGCTGAATTCACAAACACCGAGTTCTACATATGGTAGATAGACTATGACTCTTTACGAGTTCATAGAAGAAAAAAACTAGAATTTTCATACACTAAAATAAAAAGAACGTATTATCATGTTTTGTGCAAAATACCGTATTTTTTTTGCAACATTTGAAGAGCATGAGCATGTGTGTGTGGGCATGGGCATGTGTGTGTGTGTGGTGTCCCGGGTCATTATAAAAAATATTTCTTCATTTTAGGTCTCAGCCAAAATGTTCTGTGAAACCCAGGCTAGGTTATGCTTCCCATTTACTTACTACATAATCTAAACTCCATTATCTGCTGCAAAGTTACGGATACGTGATCCTGGCTAACTTGTTTAATTTCCCCTTAGCTCAGATGTTTGGCTCCCTGCACTCCAGTCCTCCTGTTCTCTTTGCTGCTCTTCTCTCGAGAACGGTTTCTTCATTTAATACTTTCACTGTCTCTAAGCCTCAGATGCCTCTTTTTTTTCTATTGTCAGAAGAGTCTGCTCCAATGTTCTCATCTCAAAGGTGCTCTCATTAACTGCTCAGCGTAAACTACCTACCACCCAATGGTACATTCCTCTCTCTGTTTTGTGTGTCTAATGCACTTGGGTCTATATAAAATTATGTTCCTCATTAGTTTAGTCTGATGGCAGTCACCCTTCGTCCTCCCACCCAAGTGAAGCGGAAGCCTCAAATCAATATCTGTTTTTATGTCCTGAGCTACACGTTTAGCGCCTACAATGATCCATGCCACATAAAGGACCATCGATAAATCTTACGTGCTGGTTTCTTCATTCAATTAGACTTTCAATATTGTATATCAAGTTCTTATCATTGTCAGGAGCAATCACAGAAGTGGCAAAAGCAGTCAGAGTTACTTCAACAGATTCCAGGAATTATTTTTCAACAAATGTTTTTATTTGATTGATATTGATGTTCTATATATTTTCTTTGCAAATTATTTTACATTTTTGTGATGATAGTTTAAACAGAAGTTGCTGAGGATAGGTAGATCTCTGAAGCTTACTCTTCTTTAACCAAATCGACAAAGCATAATTTAAAATTGGCAAGAATATGTGTTGTTTGACCTGAATGAGATGCTGAAATGGAAATCCACCTGCAACAACTCTTAGAGTTCAAGTTAAAATCTGAACCTGCACTTGCTTCTCTCAATGGCAAGACTCCTTTCCCCTATGACAGCAAGGCGAGAAATTGCCCCACGGTTTGTCACAAGTCCCGCACTGCCATATTCCCATAGCCCGAGCATTTCATATGCCTACATCACCTGCCCAGATCTTGAGAAATTTTAGTTTGTCATGCATTCCTTCACAGACACTAGATACAGGAAGCCATCAGCAATCTGAATTTTTTCAAATGAAAATGTAAGTTTTTAATAAAACTGAAAACATTGCTTGTTCATTAATATTTACTCAAATATCAGTCTAGCAAGTGTTCACTAGTTGTTTCATAGATGGTTAAGTACTGTTTTACTTACCACCAACATTGTAATAAAACCACTCAAAAATCTGTACCTCTTGGTGGAGGCAGAATAAAAGCAACAGAACAAAGGAAAAACAGTATGTAATATGCTTAATAATCTTCAGTATTGTCTTGCAAGTAAAGCAAATATGGATACGCCTGGGGGACAGGGTAGATGTTAGTACCAACTAGGTAATTGGAGTAAACCTCATTCAAGAGAAATTTTAGAAAAGAAGGAAGTTAAAGAAAATGAACCAGGGAGACATCTGAAGGAAGAGAAGAGAGTAAGTGCAGACGCCCAAAGTCAGGTGCATGCCTGGTGTACTCAAAGACCATAAGCTGCTCTTCTGGGTAGGGTAGATTACATTAGGCAAATTCAAAGCTGAAGGCCTGCTTCTGTCTTGCACGTTACCATAAAACAGTGATTTTTACCATGGAATTGGAAAGTGGCTTTTATCAGGAGAGTGAGACGATCTTACATAAGTTTTAAATGGCTTGATCTGGGTGCCGTGGAGCATGTATACCATAGGGAGGCCCTCGCAGGCTTCTGCTCTTGCTCAGATGGAGAGGAAGCCCCTGCAGCCTGGACTGTAGCCATAAAGATACAGACAATAGGTTAAATTCCGATTGTATTTTTAAGGGTAGAGTCAACAGGATCACTAACGGATTAAATATCTGCAGATCAAGAGAAATGTCCCAGATAGGAATAAAGAATGGATCTTCACCACTGCAGTGGTTTTTAAAGTTCAGATACTGGATGAGATGACAAAGGGAGGATACAGCACTACAACAATAAAGAGACAGGAAAGAGGTGAGCAAGAAAGAGAGAGCTTGGAAAGTTTCAGTTCACACTTAGGCAAGAATGACACTATTAATTCAAAATAACCTATATAACTGATTGTTGTTAACAAGGTCTTGTTAGGTTGCCTAGGCCAGGCTGAAACTAGTGATTTTCCTGCCTCAGCCTCCCAGTATGGATCGAATGAGAAGTTTATACTACCACGCCCAGCTTAGGGTAAAATACAACTCTATCACCACATGAGGAAAATGACTTTGGTGGACGGATTAAATTGGCTAAAAATATCATACGAGTAACTACGGCAGATCCAAGCAAGGAGGAACTGACTCTCCAACCTACTCTTTGCCCTGTATACTCCGTCTATCTGGACAACACTTAGAAGCTGTAGGATAGCATCCAGAAAGAGAATTCTCTAATCCAGAGTACAAAATACTCACTAAACATTGAACAATTGCGAACTTCTGACTGCGTTGACAATTACAATTTGCTTCAAGGCTGAGACATTCCGATGAAGTAGGGCTGCAGACTCCAAAATCGGACCTTCTCAGTGCCTGGTTTCCCCGGGCCACTAGTATTGGAGACCTCTGTCAAGTTATTTAACCAGCCTGTGTGTCATTTCATCATCTCGGAAATGGATATAATGCACTATCGATGCACAGGGTAAAGGGAATTAAATAATCTATGAGCAGACTGGCATAGACTACTGTATCATGAAGGTTAGCGATTACTGATTATTGTTACTAGGCAGTAATGCTAAATCCAGTCAATTGCCTTGTTCTTTTCAGTATCTACCACTAAGTAAAATAGCTAAAAATGAGAGAGAGGGACATGGTGAGGCATGCACAACCACCACTTTACATGCATCCAGTGCTGTAAATCTTCATTGTAAACAAGAACTTAATAAACGCCAAGTCTCAGCAGTTAGAAAAGGAATAAGTTGAAAGCAACAGTATTTTGTTGAGAGAAAAGAATTAAAATATAGATTAAATATCACCTTTTGTCAAAAACCTTGTAACAGAAAATGCATGTTTTGCAAATTCATCATTGGAGGGAAGAAAAGCATATAAAACCTAACTATACTTGTTTGTGAGTGAACTGCCTCTTCATTTCATTTGCCCACTTTTCAACAGGATCCTTTATTTTGGTTGCCTTACTTTTCTTCAGCTCCCTGTACATTCTAGTTATGAGCTTCCTATCTGAGTTGTTGGTGGTGAATATTTTTTCCCAGTCTGTTGGATCGCTTTTTACAATGTTGATAGTTTCACAACTATCTCATGGAACTTAAAACAAAAAACAAAGTGAATGGGGGTGGGGGGCAGGATTGGGTAGGGGGAGGATCAAAAGGAGAGTGGGAAAGTCCTTGTCACCTTGACAAGATACTTAGGTGCACAAAATGCCCGACTTCATTGTAGGCCTTATTTTCGATTTATACATATCAATAAAATGGGGGGGGGGAACCAACTATAATGAAATGGTAGAGAAATCCGTGGCATGAAGTAAATAGTACGATCAGAATGCATATAAACTTGCACATGAACGGGCACCCTGAAATGCAGAATAAAGGTGACAGACACACCTGCTAAAAGACAATGGCGTGCTCTGCTTCTCCTCATCCCAAGCACCTAGTCTTCTCTGAAGCCACATTCTTTTTGTGAACCTTGTTATAACGCATTGCAATTTTTCCTTAAACTATCTCTCCAGTAACTATTAGCTGTTATAGCAGGAACTGGGTCTTCATTTTTCCAATACCGGTGTTACCAAAGATTTTTTTTTAATTGGTGACATCTTATTGTTGAAGCAACATTAATATTTTTGCAAGATATGTGACTGAACTTAACAAGGAAACCTATTTTGCATCAGAGGTAAAATTCATGTTCTGGGCACATGATGGCTTAAGATTAAAACTCAGAGGCTGCAATCAGGCCACAAGATAGAAATCCCCATGTAAGCACACCCTATTTATGTAATCTTGGGCAAAGGGTTGCCCTAGAACATGAAAATGGGCACACGCATGTGAGACGGACTGTCCTGAGCACGAGCAGACTAGCATGAGGAACTTTTCTTTATGGCAACCTGGTTCCATTTTGTTTTATCTAAGGAAGATAAAATGAAATAGGCTGTGATAAACACATACTGCACAATTATACAGGCAGCACTCAATACATCGGAGGGACTGTTCTGCGAAATAACAGATAACAGACACTTTACAAATAAAAGAACTCCAGAGGCTGGGGGTGTAGCTCAGCAGTTAAAGCCCTCACCCAGCAAGCACAACGCTGTGGTCCCAATTTCCCAATGGCACATAATCCCAATTGCCACAGCACTTGGGAGGCTGAGACAGGAAGATTGCCATGTTCAAGGCCAACCTGTGTTCCACAGTGAGCTCACAATCATCTTTGACCACAGAGACCCCATCTCAACAAAATAAAATTAAACTAAATTTTAAAATAAATAAAAAAGCCCCAGGGTATCCAAAAACCATAAAACTGAGTTTCAAAGGTTTCTAACAATAGTATTTAAATTCAATAAACTTAATTCTCAGAGAAAAATTATTTCTTTTTCATTTTGTTAATCTAAATTGGCCAACAAAAAGATTGGTTATCCCAAAAGTGTTTATTTTGAAGTAACAAGGCTTGAGAGCTGAGGTATGCATGCCAGGTGGACCAGAGGGAATCTGAGGGGCTCAGGACAAGGAGAAGCTAAACTGGAAAAGAGAAGAAATTCACCTAAGCCGTTTAGAAATAACCTTCAATGTCTACAAGAGCTCAGCGCAAGCTCTGAAGATTACTCATTGGCAATACTGGCTGTTGCAGAAGAGACATCATTTTAGAAATGACTTATCTGGAATTTTTGTGGTTTCAGAGTCCTTATTATAGCCCTGAGCACAGACATATAAGCATGAGGGACTTTCCTTTATAGCATCCTGGTTCCATTTTGTTTTGTCTAACTGACTATTTTGGTACTGAATTTTCAAGACATTCATTCCATCTAGAAATCACAGAACATGCAGAAGATGTTACCTGATCTGCATAAAACTTCCTCTGACAACTTAATGCAAATATGAATTTATTAATGCTATTTACTTGTAATTTTTTCAATGCCATAAAACTGCACATTTTAAGTTTATGTTGAGAAATATTAAGTAACAACCCACTAGAGAGAGAAAAAATAAATGTATCAAATTGTAGCCTTAAATTTGACCAAAATTGAAATCGTTTAAATCTAGAATTAAAAAGAAAATCTCTGTATCTGAAGCATAAGAAATGTAAAACATCCATAAGTGGAAAAGAAGAATGCATAAGTCAATCATGTCTGTCAGAACTCGCCACGAGCCATTTCACCTAAAGCAGTTTCCCATCAGAACCCCTGTCACACACAGCGTCCCAGATGTGCTGTAGTGGGCACCCTTGGCGAGAACGGGAACAAGGGAAGGAGCTGTCACTTTCAGTCTACAGTTCATGGTCTTTAAATGCAGTTGGTTCCTGTGCCACGTAGCTGGCATTCAGGTTACCCGAAGTTAGGGACGCTTTCTTCCTCTAACGTTGTCCTTAGCGCCTTTCAACATGAACAAACAGTGGGCAGCAGTGAGGAGCAAACCATGCCTCAGGATGCCTCACGGTAAGGATGCAATTTTCCTTGAACACAGAGGAAAGATCTGATAAGTGCCATTTTTTAAAATTTCTTTAACCCTTTCCAGAGATTCAGGATTTTTAAATAGTTGATGACAAAAGGCAAATCAACAATTTAGTTGTTATTACTTTCATTTTTTAGTTTTAAAATACTACTAAAATATAATTTTAAATATATATCCACTATGACTTATTACAAAACAGATAATGAAATAGGAATGGTTGCCCAAGAAACTCCTTAAATACTTTCTTTCCGGGGACAGCATGGACCTCAGAGGTAAGTGGACTGCCTGCATGCAGACAGCTCGTAGTTCAATTGCTCAAGACAGAAAAAGAAATACTCTTTTCAGATTGATTTTTAAATAAAATAAAATAAGATTGTTAATAAAGTTAATATTTCTTTGAACTTGAAGGATGAGCATACAAATTATATTTATGTATATGTGTACCTATGTCTATATAAACATATATAAACACATAATACCCACATTTCTTATAAGAAAATGAAAAAAATTAGAGGTTAAAACATCTTTTGCCAAATAACCCATACCACAAATTATACCTCTTTGTAAAATATAATTGAAACCAACATCTCATCATTTCTAAAACTTCTCTCCCATGTAGTAGCTGCAGTATCTAATTAACAAGCCATATCGAAAGATCATATTTGATGATTTTCTTTCTTTCATGGCATAACGTCATATAATTTCTTTGTTTTATTGTAAACTGTTTGCTTCCACTGGCTCACTTAAAAAAACAGAGAAAAACCACTGATCCCACACATACACATATTTGAGAAAACAGTAAGTTGATTGCAAGTAGTTTTTTTTTCTTTTTTTCTCCCCATTTTATTGATATGAACAAGTGCAGAATTTAAGGTTTACAATGGAGTTGAGCATTTTGTACACAAACGAATCTCGTCAAAGTGACAAGGGCTTTCCCGCTCTCCTTTTGTCCCTCCCCCTCCCCTCCCCAAATAGTTTTATTTAATTAAGAAGACTCAAAGAAATACCTGATCCCCTTTTCAGGATAAGACTGTCTGTCCCACCCTGGAGACCATCTTCACACTAAGTAGAGGTACAAAACTCTTGACACATCAATGACATTCCTAGAAGCGGAGCCAGTACGTTTCTCAGTTCACATAATATTGATGTATAAATGTATTATTATACAGACGTACTTGTATCAACACACTGTTAGATACATGTAGTATTACAGAAACATGTAAGACTTATTGCTGCAATCCTTCTCAAGCATTCTGCCTCACTTTGAACACCCTAATCCTGCATTCCTGCCTCTTTCTGAAGTAGTTCTGAAATTCTTTTTTAATGGGTGTCGTATTGAGGTGTAATTAAACAAAAAATGGTGAATACCATTACCTAGCGCCATCCAGTGGAAAGTCAGGATTGTGACCTCATGTACGTTATTCATTTCTTCTGGCAACGTAGAGCTTCTGGCTCTTCCCTCAAATCGAGATGACCGTGAAAAGTGAACGTTGACGGATTTAGGACATTGAGGAAGCCATGGTGGCAAAACCAGAGACATTCACAAATGAGAACTTCCGGAACTGCTTCCGAGGCGACACGAATGATGAGACAAGTGTTTCCAAAGCAAGATGGAGTATTTTGAGAAGGGATAAAGGCAGTGTGTCTTTAACTATCGTAAGTTTTTTTAAAAAGTAAATACTCAATTTCTCAATTATATCTCATCATTGAGGGCAGAATGATTAAAGAAATTGAACAACTTTGGTGTAATTAAAGGCACATTTATCAAAATCCACATTATGCATTCTCCATGCAAATCTGGATACAATGCTACATTAAAACACATTTCTTCTATATAATCCCTAACTGCATATTTAAAGTGTACACAATATTTATACCAGAATTTTCTTTTCTTTTCTTTTTCCTTTTCTTGAGACAGCATCTTGCTCTGTAGCCCAGGCTGGTCCTGAACTCACTAGTGTAGCTCCGGCCAGCCTCGGGCTCGGTTTGATTCCCCAACACCACATAAAGCTGGGTGTGGTAGCACATGCCTGTAATCCCAGCACCCAGGAGGATAATCATTTCTTATGTCATTTCATATAAATACATCAAATTTTGCCTAAAGATAGTGTTCTCTCCTAGCTGCTTTATTACATGAAATAGTTTAAGTAAAAGTGTGTATGTATGGAACTGAATCCAACGTACTATAAAGCTCACATGAAATCTTGACTAAGCAGAGAAAGTTAAAATAATTAAAAGTCGCTAGGTGGTAAGCAAAAGCGAAGTTGTCAAAAAATTGTAGTTTCTTAGATTTTTGAATTTGTAAGACTTTGTTTTTCAAAAACCAAAATCACTATCAGTCTTCTCCAAAAGGGAAGGAGATACATATCCTTTGTTACGTGCTCCTGACATCACAGGATGTTAAGTCAGCACATTTCACGTGTGGAACAGAGCACGCAGGCAAGAGTCCAGCCCGACGTCCGTGGCACATCCTTTTGCTTCTAATTCTCTGGTCATCCATGCTGAAGGAAACGTGTCTTGCTGTTACTGTCCATTTGAAGAAAAAAACCTAATTTTTATACCAACTACAATGAACTTATCCAAAATATCATTACTAATGAGTAAATATTACTGATAAATAACTACTATTATCAAACTGCAATATTTTTAGAGCAATATATTTTCTGATAAAACAATATAGCTGCACATATCTATCCCAAAGAAAATATTTATAAATAGCATATGTGGACTCTCTCTTATTGTGTACAAATACCTACAGCTATTTATGAAAAAAATATAGCTATCGTTAGCTCGTGCTTCGTTTTCTTTTTTCTGTCCTGAAAGACAATAGCAACCACTACTCAAATGAGAAAGAGGTAGGTGTTAACATTTTGTAAATGGTGAAGTGGTATGTTATTTATTGTTATTAATCTCCTTTAAATCAATTTGAAAGAGTATTAGAATACTGATTACCGACGTACATACGAAAGAGTAGGGAATGGGGAACACCGACAGTGCGGTAGTGGGGGAAGGGTTTCCAGGCCAGGGTGGCTCAGGCTGCCAGGGATCTCAGGTGATGCGCTGAAATTAACAGTGCTGACAATGACCTAGGCCACCAGCTGAAGGTGAGTCATGGGTTAAATCAGTGTCCACTGCCAAAACGAACAGAACGCAGGAGGAGAAAAGCCAGCACGGTGCAGGGTAGAAACCGAGTAACGGCATGTGCAGACAAGTAGGACTAAAACCAGGAAGAAATCGCGGAGGTAAAACCAATGAAAAGAAAAAGAAGAGAGAAGAGGAACGAAAAGTCACAAACCCAGGCAGGTTAAGCGGTTGCAGAGTCACTGCAGGAACTGTGCGAACGTGCACAGCTTTATGCTGACGGATTTCTTCACAATCAGGTTTTTGTCTGGCTGGCCTCTTTCTAGTCCCCCCCCCCCCCCGCGCCTCTCTCTCTCTCTCTCTCTCTCTCTCTCTCTCTCTCTC
>PVKB01005519.1:0-94049 GCA_004027205.1 Ctenodactylus gundi | reverse complement strand
TTGATGAGAGGAAGACCCCAAGCCCCAAAATGGCACGGTTTATATATCCTTTAGGTTACATCTGGGTGGGGTGTTGGTTCCTGATTTGCAAAGGCCAATCAGGCCATATGATGAGTCCGAATGACGTGACTCCGGGGCTGGTCTTTAGCCTAGGCGCATATGTAGTGGCAATTGTTTGCTAATCAGCCGGCCGGATGCCAGCGCCATCTTGTAATGGCGTTTGCAGGCTCTCTACAATGTATTTTTGTTTTCTCTGGTTTTATGTAAAGAATAGTTGGTGTAAATTCAATTAATGACCACGCTATGCAGTTCAATTCTAGGCACAGTATTCATCTCATTGGCATATGAAAGTAAGAAATTATTTTCATTGAAATATTGTTGAGATGCAAAGGTACATGCAATTATTAAAAACAGCACAAAGGAATTACCAATTCACCTGATTTACTATTTACCTAAATGGTATGTTTTTCAGAAATGTAAGGCAATATTATAGCCAAAATATTGAAATTGATGTCATCCTTTCACGCTTCTCTGATTCCCATGTTTGTACGTGTACTAATTTTTATGAGGGAATTTTTGTATTTTGTATAATGCTTTTACATTTATAAAGTCACATCTGCATATGCCTTACAGTATTTTGTATATCTATTTATCATTCTGCAATTGATTCCATGGTTCAGTATTAGATCTGAGTGAAAGAAACAGAAGTTAAGTAAAACACTAATGAACAGTCTTCACTCATCCATTTCAATGCAGTATTTTGGTTGCTTAGGGAATAGCATATTTTAGAACACTCCGACATTCACCTCGAAAAGTGATGTGCCAGACTTCCCCACGTATAGCTAAATGTGTTCAGTTAATTTAGAAAGCTTTAGCATAAGACAATCTTTATCAAGATGATTGTGAGGGCAACAATTCTCAGAAATTATCGCAGGTCCTGCTAAGTAGACAAATATATGCCCCTGTGACTAACTCTCATTCTGTTTTATGTTCAACTCATAGGAATAACTATCTTAAAGTAGACCCGGGAGATTTAGAAGGAAATATGTACATTTAAGTTTTAGTTATAAAAATTATATCAATGTTAAGTAAATATTAATATATTATATTATGAAGCAAATTGGGGTTATAGCTGAGTCGAATGGAATTTCTACTCTCATCTTGAAAAGGAACTTCCACATTGCCTTCCATAATTGTTGAACCGGATAAATAAAAAACAAAATTTAGTAATTCTCTCTGACTCACTAAAATGATGGCATATATGCTGGATTTATTTTTTAAAAAGAATTGTAAGGAGTAGCAAGCAAAAAATATTTCAAGCGACATGCCACTTCCAAGGCACTCTATTGGTCACTGAAAAGTTTTAATGAATATAAAATATTACAAATTCCAATTTGATTGACATGCCAGATTATATTTAAATAGGTGTGCCCAGGTGAGTGATTTCTCAGTATGAGATTTAAGTTGTGCACCAGTTTTATGTCTAAATTCTTGATCCAATGGAGACCGGTCCCAGGCTCTCACGTTTAGGTACATCTCCAGCCCCCTTTTTAAAATCTTTTTTATTTCAATATAAGTTCTTGCCAAGTTATACAGGCTGGCCTTGAACTTGCAGTCATCCTTCCTCTGGTTCCCTAGAGTGCATCATTCAGTTTTTTTTCTTTTCCTCCTTTTATTTGAGGTTATGGGATTGTGCTTGAAAGACTTTTAATAATAAATGAAGAAAAACTATGAATTGAAATAAGATAATCTTCTCTGATACATCTATTTTTCACATTGCCAGCAATAGTTTAGAATCACACATCTGTGATAAAAGTCGGTACCATTAATTGGCCAATCCTATAACAAACTAAAATGTTTTGTATCTACTTTTCAACAGGGTAGACAGTAGAGGCGTGCTTGTACAGCTGTAACAAATGTCTCTTACAATGCAGTGGGCAAATGTCTGGCAAACTCCAGGAAAGGAAATGAATAGACAGAGATTTTTTGCCAGCTGAGTTTCAAAAGGCCAGTTGCTTTTATATTTCTACTGCCAGGAAATGTGTGTGTTACTTAGAGAATCTATGAAGCCTATGATTTTATGTTAAAATAGAGAATTTCTACATGACCAGATAAGACAATGTCTACTTACCTGTATTAGTCAGCTTCTCTGAGATGTTTAACTTGATTCAGGGTTTCAGATGTTTTAATCCAAGGGTCCACTGCCTCCAAGGGAAAAACATTATGGTGGAAAGGCATGATGTAGCTAAAGTGGTCATTTTCTGTCCACAGACAATGGCAGTAACGAAAGATGCTCCCATGCCGAATGTAGTTGTTCATGCTTACAATATCAGTGTTCCCAGAGGCTGAGGCATGAGATTAGAAGTTCAAATGGAGCATTGTTCATTAAGTGACTTAGTGAGACCTTTCTCCAAAATAATAGAAACAATAACATAAATGGGCTGGGAAGGAAGCTCACTGGGAAGGATCTGGATTTGATCCCCATGTTCACTCAAGAAGAATGGAGTTTTTCAAACACGGGTGGACTTTTTTGGACTCTGTTGGACGGTGTCAGCCGCAATAAAGGTGGAACTTTCCCCTCAATTTGCTGGGCTAATACAAACCATCTCTGTGAACATACCCACATATAAGCTCAGCATGTTCCTTATCAATCAGTTAGGTGCCTCTAAACACAGTCAAGTTGACAATCACAAATAAAGACCAATCCCCTCACACGGTTTGATGATCCAAGTAATAGATGGCAGGTAAAAAGTAGAGATCAGTTCAGAACAGAATCTAGTGTATAAAACTGGTTCATTGCATCTCTTACATGAATTAAAAAATTGCCTAATATCAAATTAAAGCAAAAATACTACTGTTTTTGAGGAAATTATTTTGACAAAAATTTCCCAAGTGTTTTTATAAGAGCAAGTAATTTTTGGCTTTTATTTTCTTTCTATCATTTCTTTTCTTTCTTTTCTAGTAATTATATAAGCAAAATTAAAGTTTATAACCTATTGAATTTTGAGAAATGTATAAAATGATGCAAAATACCACTGTTCTATAGAAAAGGTGCATGACCCCAAAACTTGTCCTGTATTCTGGCTCTGTTATCATATGCTACCTACCTACCCCTCAGACTTTCACTTCTAAACCATTCTAAAACAATTTATTCAAATGGTAACAAGCAGTATTTAATCTCTTTGTTCACAATTTTTATCTTTGCATAATCTTTTCGATTTTATTATTTTGTAGCATATATTAATAATTTCTTACATGGGGTGGAATGTTACTTTTGAATTTTAAAATGTTCCCTGAAGAATCTCAAGTATTTGGAAGGTAATTGGATCATGGGGCACTGGCAATGGATTAATGTATTAATGATTTCACGTTCTGAGTCAAGACTTGGTTGGGAGATGAAACTTGGAAGGGCATCCCGGCCTCCAGGCCTGTTTTTTTCTCTCTTTTTTCCACCTCCACATGTGGTGAGCAGATTTCTACCACTCCAATTAAGCATGCAAAATTATGGCAAAGGAAAGCATAGGTGTTAAAGGGATTAGCAATTTTAAAAGGTCAATTTCTTTGCACTAGGACAACAGAAAAGATTCTTTGATGGGATCTCAGAAATAAGCAACATCTTCACCCTTCACATACTTAAAGGCACAAAATGATAAAACTTTACTAAAAGCTTTTATTTGAGAGGAGAGTTCAAGGAATTCCAGCTCACTCAAGGCCACCTGTGAAAATGAATTTCTGAATTCAATCATGAAGCCCTCGGAGGCCACTGGAGCCATGAGACACTGCTCAGGCTTGTGGTCGATTTTGTCATCATCCACATGGTGCTGTTTTAATAGGCATGTAGTTTGCAAAGGTCATGAGGTTATAGAGGCTTTCACCTAGATTTCAGAAGAGGGCCTGGGAGGCCAAAAAGCATGATGGCAGTGTGTGCAGATGTAAAAGTGAAGCCAAATGAGCAGTGAAGAACCCAGAAGTTGAAGATTCCAGGAACATGAAATGTCTGCGGTGGAAGTCTCAACGGTACTTTTTGTTATCAATTGGCTTTACTTTTATTCTAGTCTGTGTGTACAGGTACTTCAGTGATGATTTTTAAGCTATAAGCCAATTATTTGATCATCACTGTATTAATCAGCTTCTTTGGTTGTTATTTCCAACACAAACAAGTTAAAATGCAAGAAGTTTTTGGTTCATGTTTTAAAAAGATTCAGTCCATGGTCAATGAATTATAAGGCAGCAAGTCATGATGCAAGGACACGGAAAAGCAAAATTGCTTATTTCATGGGAGTCAGAAATCACAGCAAGAAAACAATGCCAGAGGAGAAGGGATATAGACCCCAAGGCCATGCCTGCATGAGTCACAGAGACGCATCCAGAAGAAGGAAACTCTAAGAGTTTTGATGTCAATCATGTTGTTGCCATGCCCACTAACTACCAGGTTCACTCCTCTTTGCAATAGCATTTCAATAACAGGACATATTTCTTCACCCTTTAAGTGATATACTAAGTGACTTGCAACCAACCCATTGACCAATGAAAGTTTATGTTTGGCGGTGTGTTTGAGTATATGTATTTTACATAAAATACCATAGAACGCACTTGAGACTTTCCCCCAATCCTTATTTTCTGAGAACACTCAACATGAAAAAGCAAGCCACCAGTTTTTTAATAGATTTTTAAAGAAAATCAAATGAAAAAAGCCTTGCAGTTTCTCACCCCAAACCAACATATGGTAAGCCAAATGTATTATCAATTCTTAGAAATATTTTTTCTTTCTTTTTGAATTGTTTATGTATCTTTGTAGAACATTGTATGGATATATCAATTTGTGGGCCAGCTGTGTTGTTTCTTCAAGCTATATGTGCTCCATACAACAAAAATACACACCCTTGAAGCTATAACTTCACAATATCATAGAAACAAGTGGGATGCATCCTTAAACTCTGAGTTTTAAAAGCCTTTTTGCTATTCTAGGTTCACTCAGTTTTTACATACATATGAAAATAAGCTTGCTGTATTAGCCCGCTTTCCTGCCACTGAGACACAATACTTAACACCCAAACTTGAAAGAGGGGAGGTTTGATCTGGCTCAGAGTCAAGGGAATTCAGTCAACAGATGGCTGAAGCATCATGGAGGAAGAAGGTTATACAAGAGCAATGATGCTTGTTTGTGGTGGCTGCGAACAGGAGGGGAACATCACCAGAGAGAACTAGGCCAGGTACCATGTATCTATTCTACTCCATGTACAGAGGTACTACATTGTGATAGCTTTTAAATTTATTCTCCATAACCTACCCCAGCACTCCCCACAAATGCGATTTAATCTGTTAGGGGGCTTCCTAGCCAATCAAGCTCATACAATCCAGCTTACATTTTGATTGGATAGTGACTCCCATTCAATTTTGGCAGAAAACATACATTGATGGTATTCACTCTGTACTCTGAACATGGATTAACTCTTCGTTCACTTAGGTCATAATTAATTTTATTACCAGTGATTTAGAGCTCTAACAAAGAAATTGTGGATAAACTTATTCTTAAATATGTATGCATGGTTCTGATAATTTTTAACTAATATTTGTGACCTTTGAAAGGAAAAATTTAGGGCACATACAACTTGTAAGATGGAGAATTGGTGAATAACTGACGTATGGGCCCACAAATGAGAGAAGAAAACACGCCCTACCTAAGAATGGTCCAACCAATAAACTGGCAGCTTGAGCTGAATAAAAAGGAAGGAAGAAGGGATGTTATTAGAGCTTCCTCCCTCCGCAGAGCTCCTGCCTTTGCTGTCATCTCTAGACATTTACTCATTCTTTGCATTTCTGCTGTCCGTCACAGATTCACTGCAGTCGTCAGGTTTTCTCCACCACCTTTGGGGGTAGATCCTCGGCACAGCCCGGTCCTCTCGGCACAGCCCGGTGCTCCTCCATCCTGCAGTCTCACTGCTGTTCTTCCAACTCAGACTATCTTACCTCTCCAAATTCCATGGGCAGCTATTTTGTACCCTCTCTTTGGACTTGCAAGCTTTGTTAATAAATTCCCTTTCTTACACATATATAATTTGTATTAATTCTGCTTCTCCAGGAACCCTAACAAACACACTATTTTGTGTGAATGTGAACATATTCATTAAAATGCAAACCAGCAATTATGACATTGACTTCTTTGAGACTTGCTGAACTTAGTTCTAATTGTCTTTTTAAATTATTTTTTGTACTTTCTACCAAGAAATTCTATGTGCTTGGGGGGAGCAAAATAACTTTCTTTCTTATCGGTATTATTTTTATTTCTTCACTTCATTTTTAAAGAAACTGGCTTTAGTCCACAGTAAATTATAAAAGTGATGTAATAAGAGTAAATAATTTACCTATTCCTAATATTAGATTAAAATTATTCAGTCTTTACCATCATATATAATATAAGCCATTAGTTCTTTTACAAATATTCTTTATAATAATGTGAGGAAATTGCTTTCCCTTTAAAAATATTCTTAGTTTATTAACGTAGTTTATCATGAATAGTATTAGATTCTATTACAATTTTTTCTGCAGCTATAAATATAATTGTATATTTATTATATAACATGTTGGTTTTAATTTTTATAATCTGATGAATGTCATTGTTTCTTTTCTCCTTTTTTGAAAATGTGGTCATCTACTTGTCATACACAATAACATTTGAATTTGAAAGTCGGTACATATAAAACATGTTTCAGTTAATTTTGATCCTCTTCCTCCTCCCTTCCTCCCCTCCTCTGTATTTCTTTCCTGTCCTTCGCCATCTCCAAAAACTCTAATCTTCTTTCTCACTGCTTCTTTTTCATTCTTTATTCATATTTGGGGTTTCTCATATAAGAGAAACTATGTGATAACCTTCTGTATCTGACTTATTTCATTTAATATCATGCTTTCAGTGTCTGTTGGCTTCCCTGGAAGTGGCCTAAATTCATCATATTTATAGCAATAGATATGGCTTGATAATATCCCATTGAGTAATTGTAACACATTTTCTTTATCCATTTATCTGTGGTTGAAACTGTAGACTATTTTCTTAGTTTTGCATTTATAAATTGGACTTCTATAAACATGGGTAACCAGTTGCTTCTATAGGATAATATCTTTAGTTTGCGGGGGGAGGGGGGTGGGGGGGGTGGCAAATGCCCATAGGAGACACAGCTTGGTTCAATGGAATATCTGTTTATAATTTTGAAGGAAGCTTTAAATTGATTTCTATAATGGTTACTCTAGTTTACATTCTCACAAACAATATAGAAGACTTTCTCTACATCTTCACTAGCATTTGCTGTTTGTGTGTGCATGAGTGTATGTATGTTCACCCATGTGTGTATGTTCACCCGTGTGTATAGGTTCACCCGTGTGTGTGTGTTCACCCGAGTGTGTGTGTTCTTGACAATAAACATTAATACTGGAGATGAATGGAATCCTTGTGTTGTTTAGATTTTTCATTTCTCTAAAATATAAATATATTGAATATTTTTTCATAAAATTATCATCCACTTGCGCTTCCCTTTTGGGGGGAACAGAGGGTGCCTATTAATTTCATTGACCCATGTTTTCATTGACACATATTTGGGAGGGTGTAGTATTATGTTTTTTAAAATATATTCTAGATATTAGGCCTCCATATTAAAAGTAGCTAGAAATTTTTCTTTTTTATTCTTAGGTTTGCCACTTCACTCGATTAATATCTATTCTTTTCTGTGCAGAAGTTTTTAATTTAATATAATTCTCATTGGTGTTACTTCTTGTACTGTTAGAATTCTGTTCTGGAAGTCCTTGCCTGCCTGTTCCTGTGACTTTAAGGACTTCTCCTACTTAATCTTCCAGAACATTCAGACCTTATTTGTCTTGTATGTCCTTGACCCATTTAGACTTGATTTCAGTGCAAGGTGGAAGACAGAGTGTAATTTCATGCTTCTGCATGTGGACAGTTAATATTCCTAGCAACATTCAATATTCCTAGCAACATTTAATAAAGATAGTTTCTTTAACATTACATTACCAGATATTAATTTTCTCTAGCTTGTATATGTGTGCCTTTTGTGAAATATCAGATGTCCACAAGCTCTTGAAGTTATTTCCTTGTGTTCTACTGGTCTATGTTATTTCTATTTTTGCCTTGGTATCACTCTTTTTTTTTTTTTTTTTTTTTTTTTTTTTTTTTTTTTTTTTTTTTTTTTTTTTGGTTATCATAACTGTGGTATAACACAAAATCCAGAATTGCAATGTCTTCCACTATGTTCTTTTTTGCTCAGGATTGTATTAGCTATTTTGTGTCTCCTCTGACTTCATGTAAATTGTAGACTGTCTTGTCTAGTTTTGTGAAGAATTCAGTTTCATTGTATTGCATTTAGTCTACTGATTGCTTTTGACGATTTGAGCATTTTAACAATATTAATTCTGCCTATCTACAAAGAGCGATGCCTTTTCATTTTATAGCATTCTCTTCAATCTCTTATCTTCTGAGTACTATAATTTTCTTATAGTCTCTCTGTCCTCAATTGGGTTGATTATAGGTACTTAATTTTTTAAACTATTGTGAACAAAATTGTTTTGTGATTTTTTTGTTCTCAGTGTGTTTATTAGGGGTACACAGAAATGCTATTGATTTTTGTCCTGCCACTTTGCTGAATTTGTTTATTAGCTGTAAGAGTCCTCTGGTAATGAATGGTGTATAATTTCTCACTAAATTGATGAGGAAGAAAGAAATTTTAGTCTTGAGTCTTGGCAAACATATGTATAGTAAAGATTCCTGTCAATATTTAAGAGAATAGAAATTAGTATGTCTTTATGTCTTTGAAAGAGATATTTTATAACATTTGACACTTAAGTGAATCATTTCTCCCCCCTCTCTCTCTACATACACACATCACAATTATAATAAAAATTTTATACAGGTACCTTTGCACAAAATGATCAGTGTGCCTAATTTTTAAATGGGAAGGATTAATAGTTATAAATGTTGACTAGACATAATACATTTTTCTATCTATCTATCCATCTGCATTTATGTATGAGAAATTTTCTTCAAAGTAATCTTGATTTATTACTCCAAAATTTAGGAAGATGGTGTGTTTTAAATTTTATAAGGTCTCTCTTCGGGTAATATTGAACTTTCCCCACGGAAGTTCATTTTTTCTTTTCTTTGTCTCATATATATATATATATATATATATATATATATATATATATATATGTGTGTGTGTGTGTGTGTGTGTGTGTGTGTGTGTGTGTGTGTGTGTGTGTGTGTGTGTGTGTTGAGCATGGTCTTGCTCTGTAGTCCAGGCCAGTCCTGAGCCACAAGGTAGCCCAGGCTGACCTTGAACTCATGGCAATCCTCCTGCCTTTGAGTGTTAGGATTACATATGTGCACCTCAACACCTGACTCATGTGATGCTGGGCACCAACCCAGGGCCTTGTGCTTGCTAAGCAAGGTCTTTAACACTGAGCTATTTATTCAACCCTCCCACAAAAGTTTTAAATTGTCTTGGATTTTGAACATGAAATTAATATTTCATTTTTTCTTCTTTGGAACTCAGTAGCAATCACACACCTCATTTCTCTGTGCTTGATATTTCAGAAAACAGTATCTGTTGTTTTTTCTTCCCATCTTGATAGGGATTTTTTCCTTTTCCCATCCATAAAGTAACTGTTTTTGCTTTGCTTTTAAATTTTTTTAATTTATGTTTTATTCTTTCAACAGGTTAATGCACATGAACTTGACTGAGAGATAGTATGTGTCTGTAGAAATGGTGCTAAGATTAATATGTGAGCTGGAAAAGATATTTATATAGGACATAAAATTGTCCATATTGATGTGAGTCAGATAATTCTCCAGTAACAATTTAAAATGGTATGTCAATGGAAAAGTTTAGTGGGAACAACTACATTTGTTAGCACACAAACAATCTGTTGAATGGCCTATATAATATAACGAGTACTAAAATTATGTATGTCTCTATCACACTATGGCTCTTTTCTCCAATTTCTTTCTGAAAAGTGTCAATAGTGTCTTCATAAATTAAAAATAAATTATTTCAATCCATAATTCAAGATCCTACAAAGAAACTCTGCAGATAGAAGGTAATATATATATATATATATATATATATATATATATATATATATATATATATATAATGATGACAATGTTCATCTCTTCCAAGCACCAGTACCATCAGACTTTTGAGTTTCTTAATTATGGGTAGTTAGGAAGGTAGGTCATTGTGTACACTGAGGTAAGAGCAACATTTGTAGAACTTGTGTTTATATAGAAAGAATAACTAGTCATCTTTCTGAGACAATGAAATTAAAATAATCAAGTTCTCACTTTAAGCAACACTTGTATGTGTATTTAGCAATATCATATTTATTATATGTGTTAAAAGTAGTGATCAGTTTGTTTCACCTGGTACTTAAGTCTCAACTAAGGTATTGATTTATCTATTCTGTGAATCCCCAAGCACTATTTTTTAAATCTATTTGTCATACAAATGTAAGAAAGTTTGAGTTGTTTTACAGGGTGAACTACGATATCTTTGTATGCTGCAAAAATTTATTTAGCTTTTTTTGATACATGGCAGATATGTCAGGTGTGTTGATACATTAAGTTAATATTACCAAACACTTGAAATGTGTAAGAAACTTTTCTAAGCACTGAGAATGAAGAATTGATTTGATCAGCCTAGAAAAAAGTCTCTTCTTCAGGGAACTGATGAGTCAAATGAGAAGACAGGTAATATAAGCATTTATGTTCCAATGAACAAACAAGCAGGGTCATCCCAAATAGTTATATTTTTGGTAAAGTACATTGATTAAGAAAAAAGACGTAAGAACTATATGGCTGGAAACTTTTGCCTTCTGTATTGGGTGGGAGAGAGTTGTGCTAGCCTCAGGTGATGAGAATGGAAGACTCACTACATATTGTGCTGCAGGTGCAAAATTGTTTATTAGCCTAGTGGAAATTTTGAGCTTGGTGTATCAGAATAATGGTCACTGGATAAGAAGACACAGGCAATCTTGATTAAGAACTCCACCTCAGAGGCACAAAGCAAAACAAAACTAGAATGGCTTTTATATGTAGTCCAGTGGTGCAGTGCTTGCCTGGCTTGTGTGACATTTGAAGTTAGTGATGAATTATAGCAGTAAGATATAATAATGTTAATTAATTGATTAAAAACGTTTAGTAGGATGGATCACATAGAGCACCAACATTTTTGGAGGAGAGAGATTTTCTCTGTGTACTGTATGAGAGAATCTTTAGGTTTATATGTTTTAGATAGTTATCTGCATGTTATTTGTATCTGTGGTGCAAAATATTTGAATTAATTAATAATAATATGTTAGGGCTCAGAATATTTATTTAAGAAAAAGTGGGTTTTTTGCCATAGATGTGAGCATAGACATTGAATCTGAGAAGAGTTAATTTATGATATCCACTTGCTTCTCTGTAGCCTGTGTGATTTACAAATAGTTTTATCCAACATCCCAGTTTGCCTGTGTTTAATGAGATTATTAATAAATTACTATTACTCTATTTGGATGAAGTGCATGGAAAAAGTTATAAAAGATACTGAACATAATGTTTTGTCTATGACTTCGGAGTTTATAATACTATTTAACTAGAAGTTTATGATAAAAGATCACATAATTTTGTAGCAGTATTTAATTAAGACTGTTATAGGTATATATTCTATTAGTAATTCCTCTAATATAGCTGATATTAATTCATTCTATGTAAGTGATGTATATCCCTCCATAATTATTTTATACTGCATGCTATTAACAATTAGAGCAAAGCTGTTGGCACTTAATGAATACTGCATTGCAGAGTTAATGGAATAGTTTTCTCAATTTATATAACTATATATTTAGAAGCACAGACAGATATAGATGGCATGGGAATGTGAAAGGAAAAACCAAATTTAATAGTAACGTATTTAAAAAATCAATGCATCAATAATCCCAAAACTCAGTATAAAAATAATGAAGAAAATATCTAACCTTTTCCTTCTACTGATCTGTCTACTTAACAGACATTTGTATATTCTTCTAGAAGATGTGTAATTTTGTGAAATGGTATGCTGGGTTCTGGCCATAAAATAAAACAAAATAATTTCTGAGGTTATCAAAGATAATTAAGAAGTAAGAAAATCATCGATTTTTAAAACTGACTGTGCATTTTTACCACATGACACTTAGGCACCTGTATAAGAAAAAAATGCCTGGGAAAGCAGCATAAAGGTTTATATATAGTTTTATATGATAAATTTGTTATCAATTGTAGGAAGTTTGAAGTAAATATTCAGTAACAAATAAAACAGCATCCCGAAAGTTTAGGCCTCTTTTAAAACTTATGCATGATTAATAAGATGCAGCAACAAATTATCAGAAACTCTCAATTAGATTCAGGTTCTAAACTGAAGTACAAAATCCAATTGATCCTCTCAAGTTCTAAGATGACAAGATATACACAATTACTAACCTGAATTTACTTCTTTTTATTATTTGATTAAACCTTGAGAAGTGTAATGTTTTCTTCCACCTCTTGGAGTCAGTGAATCCGCAGTCGAGTAGAATGGGAAAGGTGTTGCCAGTAGCTTCAAACCAGTGATTCCGATGTGTCTATTTCTGAAACAAGAAAGCAAGAAGCAATAACATCTCCAATATCTTGGATAGTTTCCATCAGAATTACTCAAGGTATCTACGTTCTTTCCTGTGTAAAATAAATAGGCACTTTGGCTTTGTCCAAATTCTGCATAGAAAAACTTAAAGTCATTTCTTCCATCTGCTTACACTAATAGAAATACTACGCAAGGTCAGGGTAAGCAATACAAGTCTTCACTAAAATGAACCTAATGTCTTTTCTCAGTTGTGTAAAATCAATAATATAACATTAATTATTTTAAATTAAATGACAATTCAAAAATAATTTTATTTAGTCTGAGAATTATTAAAACTACAAATTTATTAAACAAAAAATAAAAGTATTAGTGAACTAATAAAATTATTTTAAAGTACTATTTTCACCAAAATCTACTTCAATAAGCTACTTATATTTGATGGGGGGAGAATGCATATTGGGTAATTTCTTACTAAACACTAGATTGTCTAGATCAGGCTTGAACTTTCAAAGTTCCTGCCTCAAGTCTCCCATAATGTTGGGATTGTAGGCATGCACTTCCATATCCGTTTCCTGCCTTGATAAGATTTCTGCCTTCTTACTCTCGTCTTACATTTAAATATAAATATTATTGATTACACCAAAGCTTAGAAAAATATAAAATCATTTTTGCAGCAGACAATGGTGGTCATAATTTGAAAGCAGTCAATATTTTCTACCGCTTATGTAACAAATTGATTTTCAGACATAGAGGAAAGAGTTTGAATTGTACCTTATTGTCAGGGCTGATGCCAACACTATCAGAGCCAATTAATAGTTAAAAACAGTAGTTAAGAAACACTTCTAATAAAGTGACTCAATTTTATTTTACTATTGTGGCTATACAAACAAAGTAATTGCAATACAGGGCAATATACTAATACAAACCAGAAACAGCTACAATAATATATAAAGACATTGTATCATGTAAACACAAATACATGTAATTGTTTGCTCTGTATTCTGAAAGTACTATGTAATATTTAAATATCTAAGCAGTAACAATGTGTCCTGTTGTTATTTTGGTCTCTATTAGTCTGTCTCAAGCGACTAACCTGCAGGAACCAGAAAAATATCAACGCTTACTGTCCAGGTGAGCCATCTCATCTGTTTTTAGGATCTTATGGATGTAAAATAGGCAGACAAACAAGAAAGATTCGGTAGTTCTGGAGAAGTATCAGGGAAAAAACTACACGATGACACCATATGTTTTCTTGGAGTGGGAGGAGTCAAACTTACTTCTTTAATATTTGTATCTACAAGTGTCTCTTCTGTAGTAGAAGAAGTGCCACGCATTATAACAAGGAAACTCCTCGTCAAAACCATTTCGTCAGATATTAGAAAACCAATGTAGCGTTAGGGAGAGAACTCTGACAGGCTTGTTTTAAACATGGAACCCTCAGACAGAAGCTAGCCCCTTTAGAGCAGACAAGACCAAAGCAAAATGTCTGACCTGACAGACACATAAGGCACAGAGGGTCGGTAGTAGGAGACACAATTTACCTCGTTCTGACAGTGCTGATAACATTGCTACCAGGAATCAGAGGGAGATAAGAGAACTGAAGGATATGCAAAATAATTTTTAAAAATGAAGAAGTAGGAAAAAAGGGAACTGAATCTTCTCCCTGCACCTGCTTTTCTGGTCTCCTGCTGCCGCCTGGTCTCAAAATGCAAAACTGGAGTCTGTGGCAAAGGAGAAAGACGGCTCTGTCAAAAGATAACAGCTTTCAGTTTCAGTTCTTGCAGAAAATATCACTGTGAATGTGATAGATGATGGCTTAATAAAAACCACAATACTGAGAGGAGATTAGTAGAAATGTGTTAATATACATATTTTCAACATTCCCTGTGATTAAAGTAATTTGGAACTTGTGAAATTTTCAGATGGTGTGTTTCTAGCTCCCAAAGTTTTATGACTTTGTTAAGATAGCGTGGGAATACTCTGATTGGCCAGCATTTTTGCTGAGTCTGATGGGGATGCATTTTGAGCAAGAACGGCTGTTTTGGGGAAACTGCATGGTGAGCTTGGTTGAGATGATTTTACACATGAAATTCGATGATTCCAACTGTGGAGGAAATCAGCTAAGAATAACATTTAATTGCTGCTCCTTGGCTTACAAATAGACACTAAATCAAACATTAATGCTGCAACTTGTTTGTTTCTGGTTCAATATGCATTTTCAAAAATATACCTGGTTTTCAAATCACACAGGATCAATATTATTGAAATATTGTCAGTTATCTATCGCAGTGTTGTCATTTGGATTTCGAATGTCCCCCAAAAGCTGAGTGAACTTGAAAGTTTGGTTCATCTATAGATGTCATCTATAGATGAGAGGCAAGGCCATATTAGGAAGGTGGATTACTAAGGTTGTGGCCGGAAAGATACACTCTTGCCTCGGCTTCAACTTGATGCTTCTCCCTTCCATTTCGATGCTGTGAGCAACGGCTCTTGAGCAGACCGTTGCTTCCATTGCCAGTTTCCCATGGAGGAATGGAGACCTCCTGAAACTGAGCTGTACTGAACTTTCCTCCCTTAAGCTGTGAGCGTTAGGTATCATGTACCAACAATTTCAAAGGTAGTTAAGAGAGGCAGTTAATTTGTATTTTAATCAATCCACAACTGTCTTAAATTCTGCAAGTTTCATATAAGGATTAGAAACATTTAAATTATAGTTATCCTCACATTAAAGATACTTTCTAGCTATTTTCAATGTGTTGAAGAGAAAAAGAGAGATATCTTGACAGAATACAAATCCCACCAATTTAGAGTTTCTCTGAATATTAGAGAACAATGAAAGACACAGAGAAAGGGAAAGAGAGGGAGAGAGAGAGAGAGAGAGAGAGAGAGAGAGAGCTGATCTTTGTACCTTGAACCTTCAGCAGTCACCTAGCTACGCAGAGGTGCTCCAAGAAGCCACAGCAGTTTCAGCATTACCATCATGGTTTTAGTATGCTAGACATATCATAGAAACTTACAGAGGTGTTCCTGGAGCCCGGGTACATTATCTGTTGAACATCTCTGAACTTAAACATCTGATAATATCATCAAATTCAAGGTCAAAGCAATGCAGAGTTTTTTACTTAAAAATACTTTCAATTCTGTATACTATAGGAGCTTTTACGAATTTCATTTTGCCTATTTGATAATAACCCATTCCTAGCAATTTTAAAGCCAAGAACGTATCTCCTGTGATTCAAGTTCAATTAGTTTCAGAAATCTCTACTCTTTCACAGCAAGCATCACCTCTATTTCTACCATAGGTTCTGTTTTATTATTTGTTTGAAATAAAATGTCCAAAAACAGAACGCTTGAGGATGATGTCCAAAGAATTTAGGACAAATCTAAGGAAAAAGATCCCAAGCTAGAAAGCATGCTGCATGACTTCCCAATTCCAACTTCCCTGCGGTTGGACCTTTCCTGTCAGATGTGACATGAATTGACAATTCTTTAAAATCAGCCTGTGAGATAATTGCATTTTTGCTTAAGACTAGAATTCGCCATACACTGGAAGAAAACAAACGTGAATGCGAGTTAAAATAAGAGGCACAGATAAATAATGTAAGTGAGAAGTCTAAGTAGAATAGAGTCAACGACTTATTTTAGAAAGAACATGAACTAGGGGCTTGGATACAAGTTTAAATCTTGATTCCGAGTAAACTTCAAAAATCTTGTGCAGTCTTATTTGTAACCGAACATAAGTGAGATTATAAATGTGAGGCAATAATTGTCATTTCTGGTAAATTAAGCACTCACAAACATCAGCAGTGGTGACGATAAAGAAGATGAGGTGTAGACCGCAACATCATTAATCTCCTCGTAAACTCTTCTCAAAGTCAAGATCAATACAAGCTATTAGAATTTGTTATCACTCTTGCACTTTCAATTGTCAACCCAGGGAGGACGCACAGCTCTGCTACTCTTTATAACATGGAAGAAAATCTTGTTCTTCTTCTTTTACCAAATTCTACTTTTCATGATTCTTTCAGCTGCCCTTGTCATTCTCATATTCCCCTTCTCCAATCCTTTAAATACATTTTTGGAACAGTGCCATTACAGGAAAAAGGTTGAACCTGTCTTTCCAATCCTGTTCAAAATACTCACTAGCTCTTGAACACTTCTATCTTCTGTGAAGCTTAGCTCACCTTTCAAATTATTAGAGAAAAATATCTCAATTTTTTATATTTTTTAAAAAATGGAAAATGTTAGAAGTTTAACCTTGTTTCTTTTTGTGGAAAACGGAAAGTTATATAGTTAGAGACTTCAATGAAATGTCATGTTTGAATTTGAGAGTATGTCAGCAACATAGAATATGTGTGTCTGAAAATGTTCCATAGGGAGCTTAAAAGATTAAAACAGAAGTGGAAAATTATCGTGAATATTGAAAGAGAAAATTGACTTAAAATAACGTGGGGAAAACTGATAAAGTGTGCAGGGTGCTGAGAATCGCGTGTGTATTTTCAGTAGACAAAACTTATAGTATAAGAGAAATTCCAGATAATTTCTAGATATGACATTATCAAATATTTGGGGATTCTTTTAAAAATGTGAATAGTTTTTCCTACAACCACGTTGATGAGTGTAGAACCAAGGAACTACAACAATAGCAAGTCCTGTATAAGGAAAATATAAAAGCCCAATCTATTGATCACTAAGACAGCTAACCTATTTATTATCATAAGATAGATAACATAAATAAGGTGCAAGTATTGCTTAAAAAATCTGAGAGAAATGGTAATAATTCAAATGCTAAAAAATAGAAAATATACCTTCAAATTAGGAAAATCCTAATGTAAAAAGAACTGTTTATTTCAACAAATGGACACCTTTCACAGAAAATCCCCCTTGAAGTATCTTTGGCTCCTAATTCTGTTGATGACTCTTACCAACATAGTGCAACAATTTGGACTCCTGCGTGTAAAACAGGAACGACATCATCTTAGGTCACTGGGGTCAAAGTACAGCATTATCCAAAGTAGTCAGGTAAAAATGTGCCCTGAGCCCAGTGACAATCAGACCCCACTAACAGTATGGGAAATTATCCCTTTACCCTCAGAGCCATATATTTAAAGAGGTTAATATGCCGGCATCTTTTACATAGTTAACCTGAATGATACTTATACAGAAGGAGTAATTTCGGAAATGAGCATTGCACAAAATGATCTCACATTTCAAAGGTAACAGCAATTTCATGGAAAATTGCTTTCCAAAATACACAAAGAGCCAACAATAATATATTTCATGTGCATAAATTTCCCAAGTTGTCTCCAGTCACCTTTTAGATAAATTTGACAAGAAGCAACTGTTTGTTTGCAATATTAAATGTTGGATTAAATTGACAGATATACAAAAATGGTCATAGAATTACACAATAATTATACTCAATTTGGGGAATAAGGGCATTTACATGTGACATCTTAATCATTCTTCTTGTCCTCTCTTCTACATTGTTCTTAGATCCACTTTGCATCTCAGGGCATTTACGTCTTTGTTTCCTGTCTTATCTCTTTTATTTTGGTCTTTAAGTCATTCATACTTTGGGCTGTTTGTGTAAAGGAAATCTTATGATGTTCAACCTTCTCTCTCTGATTATTTTGCTTAGCTCTATTGTCTCAAGATGTGTTCATTTTGCTATATGCTTTTCCCATTGGTATTGACCAGGGAAATATAGGGAAAAATTAAATAAGAATATGGCTATGATAATTTTCCTACTTGTATGGATATGGTTCTGTGACAAGAATCACAGAATAGTTAGAGATAGTATTAACTCTATTGTTATTGCCTTGACTAGATAAGAAAGGCTTCCTCCCATTGGCTGTCTAAATTTGATCTCCTTGGCCTTAATAATGTTCAGGAGGCTTGGGAAAAACAAGTGAAAGAAGACTTAAAAAGTACAGGTCAAAAAACACTAATTGTTCCTCTTTTTCTGCCTAAGTGCAGTGGGAACAGATATTTATGCAAACGAGTCACCAGCAGCAACTCTGCTTAGTAATGACATCCATCTAAAAATGACTGCAGCTTCACAGTTCTACCTTGAGAACCAATTTCCAGTTCATGTTGCAGTTGCTGAACACAAAATTGCTTCATTTTTCAAAAAACTAAAAAAAAAACAGAACAAAACAAAAAAAGCTCATCCTTTTTGTCGTACAACCTACAAATGTTATTTATGAGTATATCAAAGTTGTAGTGATAGATTCGGGTTTAAATTTTCAAAGAAAATTAATTAGAGCCTGTATTTAAAGCTAATGGAATCTAACTTCCAAGGAGTAAATCTGGTAATTTTAGCCTTAAAAACAATGCATTGTACCATCCGCTCACGATACACAGTTATTGCTCAGTGATACAGGAAGGTAATTGAAGCTGCTAACGTAATGGTGCTGTAATCATTTTTGTCTTTTACGCTAAGCATGGCATTTCAAGCTCTACCCTTTCCAGAGTAGAAGTTCATGAAGATTTAGCCAAATACTGACCCTATATGAGAGATGACTTTGGGGTCGGGGGTGTAGCTCAATGCGTGGCGTTCTTGCCTAGGAAGCAACAGGCCAAAGAGGGGTTTGACTCCCCAGCAGCGCATAATAACTGGGCATGGTGGTACATGCCTATAATCCCAGTATTTGGGAGGCTGAGGTAGGAGAGCTGCAGTGAGTTCGAGATCAGTCTGCGCTATATAGTGAGTTCAGGATAAGTCTGGATTATATGAGTGAGACCCTTCTAGAGGGAGAGAGAGAGGGACAGGACTTTGGGTTCTAGAAACCTCCAGTCAACACAGACAATAAAAAGCAACCAAAACATCTAAAAAGTGTTCGTGTACAGTTACAAATGCAGACAAGTTACAAATTGAAATGGCAAAAATGGAGGAAAAGATAAATTACACTCCATGGTTTCAAATACATTATTTCAAAATCATGGAGATTGTGAAGCTCATATTAGAGAATGTTAGAGAATGAAAAGTAGATTATGGCTGCCAGAAATCAGGGAAATTTCAACATTAATTGATATAGTTCATATTAGATGTACTGTATTCTGGAATGTCGACCTGACTGACCTGACCAGAAGGTGAATAGCAAGCAACATTATATATTTTTTCTTTTTCTTTTTCTCTTTCTTTGTTTCTTTCTTTCTTTTTCTTTTTCTCTTTTCTTTTTTGAAACAGTGTCTCACTCTGTAGCCCAGGCTGCTCCTTAACTCACTATGGAGCCCAGGCTGGCCTTGGACTCATGGCAATCCTCCATTCTCAAGCCTCCCAAGTGCTAGGATTACAGGTGTGTGCCACCATGCTCAGTTTATGTGGTGCTGGGGAATCGTCCAGATAATATTTTTATTATTATAAAGGGATGCCCTGTGAATTATAGGAAGCTTGTCATGATCTGTAGCTTTGTCCCACCAGACACCAGTAGCGCTCCCTGCATGGATATTTAAAATCAAACACACTTTAGAACAACAAATGTTTTCATGGGATCCCCTCAATTCAGAAACACCTTTCTAGTTTATTTCAATAAATGAGAACCTATACTTCTTCCCATACATTGGTAGCCCCAAATTGGGCGTCTATGATATTTAGGGAGTCTTTCTTTAAATACCTAGCAACAAATATATCCTGTATAGTAGTAATACATGATAGAAAACACAGATCTTACCAATTCTGTCTGTCTTGTGAAAAAATTAAACTAAAGTACTGTATTTAAGTAAAGGGGGTATACAACTGCTCCATTAGGTTTCCTGGTATTGCACAGGATGTGGATTTGAAATTCCCTGATCTTTCTCTGAGACTATTTGGGCCATAGAAATTAGCAACCAGATCTTAGTTTCTCAGAAATATCACCACTGATAACATGGGCAGACATCAGCAGCCCTTCGTCAACACAACTGCATTTCCACCCGTTCTGTGAACAAGACTAGGGGAAATGATGCCTTTCCCCTGTTTTCATTTTACAAAGAGCAAAAGGAACAAGGATGTGCTCTAAATTTAAAACTGAAGATAAAGGGGCATGACGTATTAGGATATGCATTAGAAACTAAGGAAAATATGAGAAACAGCCCTAAAACTAAGACTGAAAACTTGGCCTGCAACCTCAGCCACAAGCATCTAAACAAAAATAAAAAGTTTCATTTTATTGAATATTTACAAGTTACTGTTTCTATAAATGTAGGAATGAAGTAAATAGGTTTTGTGCTGATGAAAAAAATAAATCAGTGACCTTCATTGGAATTTGTTGGTGCCTTGCTTTGATAAGTGTAAGCAAAACATCTGCCTGCTAAATGCTCTGTAATTTTGAAGCAATCAATACCAATTTAGTACTGCTGTGTTTTGCTGAATTCTTACGTGGGTTAAAATCCTGAACTTGCTTGTCAGTGTCCATAAAAATATATTTACCAAACATGTATGTATGATATAAATTTCTGGATTAAAATGAATATGTGAGTCACGTTTCCATTACTGGCTCAGAATTCCTGGGGTTAGGTTGAATTGTGTAAAGTTCTGTTTTATCTAATAGGATCTGAGCCTTTACGCAATCTGTCTTCAGGTGCTCCCTTGATGGCACAGTACAAAGTGGCACAATGCTGTGGCTCAGTGGTACAGTTCATTGTATGGTATTCAGAAAACAAAGACAAAAAGACGGAGATCTTGGGAGTCCCAATATCTCTTTCTAAAGCATACTGGAAGGGGTAATGCTTGGGGCTTGACCTGGAGGGGCATGTGCTGGGTCCACCCTTCCTTCCAGTCTTCTCAGTTCTTCCATGCCACTGTGAGGAATCAGACTCTGGACCTCTGACTCTGGCCCCAAACCCAGCTCCTGTCCCACCATGTGATTCCACCGTTTTCCAGATGCCCACCCATGAAAGGACTAAAACTGTGAGCTAAAACAAACCTTTCCTCCTTAAAATGGTGCATGTAGGGTATTAAGTCACAGCAACAAAAAAGTAACTAAGATAGCCCACGACGTAACTACCTTCTACTAGACTTTAAAAGTCCCACTACTCCCAGTGACTCCATGTCCGGAAAGCAAATCTTTGAAGCATTGGTCTTTGAGAGCAATTTGAGATCCAAACCACAACAAAGAGCATGATTTGAACCAGGAAATAAAAGAAATAAAGAAAGAAGAGGGGCTGGAGGAATGACTCAGCTGTTAAAGTGCTCGCCTAGCAGGTACTAAATCCAGCACTAAGTACCCGAGTTCGATTCCCCAGCACCACATAAGCCTGTAACCCCAGAACGTGGGTGACTGAGGCAGGAGGATTGGTATGAGTTCAAGGCCAGCCTGGGCTCCACAGGGAGTTCAGGGCCAACCTGGGCCACAGAGTGAGACCTTGTCTCAAAAAAAGAAAAAATAAATAAAAGAAAGGAGGACTGTCGGAACGGAGGGAAAGAGCATTGTGAATGAGGTCCACTTTAATCCCGTGGGGAGTGAAGAATAAGCATATGATTCTGGATTCACACTTTCTAGATTCTCTTACAAGTTTGCCGCATCCTGTTAACAGCTATTTTGTTCATTTTAGCTTGCTGCTCGCACAGGCAGTCACCTCTACAGTGCTGTTGCCTTTAGGCCAATTGGCACCACCCATGGTCCAGGATTCGTGTAGCCAAATTTTGAATATCAATGACTGGCCACGGTTGCTGTACAATATGCAGATTAGTGTTGGTCTAAGTGGTAGAGAAAATTCTGTGGTGCGATTAATGCTCTAGAGACCTCAATCTGCTTGAAGCTAGACTTTGCCTCAGATCCCAGTCTAGGAAGCTCTCCTCAAAATCTTGTCTTCCATTACGCCTATACTTGGTACTCTTGGTATCTTTCTGCCTATGCTTGGTACATTTTATAACATTTGAACTAAAAATATCTCATGTACACTAATACTTCTCTGAGGTTCTCCCTGTGTTAATAAATTGAAAGTATCACAATGTTAATGTCCTGTGAAATTCATGAACGTCATTTTTTTTGTCAACAGCTCTTAAACTTAAAGCAGAAGTCGTATTTCAGACTTAATCCAGTTGAAAAAGAATGTGAAAATATAACCAACATGAGTTAGCATTGCACTGTGTTGTTTGGAATTTTAGCCTGATGTATGATATTCTCATATTTTTAGTCGGTATTATAGAAAGTCAGTACTGTGATGTGGATTGCAAAAAGAACACAGGGG
The DNA here is from genome assembly GCA_004027205.1 of Ctenodactylus gundi. Taxonomy (NCBI): domain Eukaryota; kingdom Metazoa; phylum Chordata; class Mammalia; order Rodentia; family Ctenodactylidae; genus Ctenodactylus; species Ctenodactylus gundi. The sequence goes on along the minus strand of PVKB01005519.1, from coordinate 71,232 downwards.
CTAGACAAATAGCTCAGCAGTTAAAGTGCTTGCTTAGCATGATTCAAGTACTTGAGTTTGATTCCCCAGCACCACATAAGCTGGGTGCAGTGATGCCTGTCTGTAGTTCCAGCACACTCTGACAGAGGCAGGAGAATTACCATGAGTTCAATGCCAGCCTGGGCTAAGTGGTGAGTTCAGAACCAGCCTGGCCTACTGACTGAGACCATGATTCAAATAAAAAAAAAAGAAAGAAAGAAAAGAAAAAAAAGAAAAAAAGAAAAAGAAAGAAAAAAGAAAAAAGAAAAAGAAAAAAGTTTTCAGAGCATTACGCAAAACTTCAGTTCCACCATGAAATTTTGTTCATAATCATAGTAAAAGTCTGATTAGCCCATCATTATTAACACAATTACTCCTATAAAATCAACACTATATTTAAATAATTAAAATTTTTTAAGTAAGGAAAAATAAGCTATCATATAAGCTGGGCGTGGTGGCACACACCTGTAATTCCAGCACTCAGGAGGCTGAGACCAGAGGATTGCCATGAGTCCAAGGCCGGCCTGGGCTCCATAGTGAGTTCAGGATCAGCCTGGGCTAGAGAGTGAGACTTCTGCAAAAACGTATGTTTTAGGGGACAGCACAAATGCTGAAGTCTTATTTATACTCTAAGGAAGTATATATAATAATAAAATGAAAGCTTTAAATACACAATCAAAGAGAAAATTCTTTGCTATTATTTTATGAAGTACCCAGGCATTTGTGATGGACCTACATGTGGTCAGTGGGCTTCAAATATACCTACATGAGATCTGTTTCTTCATCTTTCCCTCAGGAGCATTTATCCCCATAGGGAGCTCGTTGGCTTCATAATACCTGCATAGGGCTTGAATGCTGCCTTTCTATATAAGAATGCTGTACCTAGAATTTCTTTTATTTTTTATGGTGAACATTGATAAAGCATTTCAGTGAGTTTAATGAAAGGCTTTATTTTCTAGGCTTCAAACACGCCAAACAATGAGAACTACTTCTGATATGGGAACACTTTTATCTGGTATGCATATATATTTTTATATTTAATTTCACTGGAATGGCAAACATCTACCAACCATGCATTGCAGCAAGCAGTCGTTTAATGTATATGGGCGAGAAATGACAATAATCTTTATTTTTTTTTAATTTCTCACCTGTATATTTTCTTTCTCCAACAACTGAAGACAGAAATACAGGTTAGGAAGGACCACAGGAAAAAATGGGATGGATGAAAGTAGGGAGGGAAGAAAGTTTCTTTTCTTTCTGAAAGCTAAAACTCAAATAATTCCTCTTATAGAATACAACATGCAAGTCTTAATTTCTTACTGTAAAGTAGGTTCTCAGATATATGTAAAAAACCTAAGTTGGGCTACCATTTTAATGTTCTTATTTCTGGAATTCATAAGAGATTATTAGAGTAACAAATCTGCATTTAAAATCTATAGAGGTGTTCATTTTTAAAATTGTTGCCCAGATGTTTTCTTCAGTTACCATTTTTTAAATTCCCTGTTTTTCTTAGCTATCCTTCCTTCCTTCTGATGAGCAATGTATCAGGGTGTGTCTTCTTTCTTTTGACCTCAATGCAATTTTACTCTTAATATTCCTGGAAGACTTGACTTTTTAAGAAAATGCAGTTTTGATGTGTCACCAGAGGAAGCACTATTTGAGCAGGGAATGTGGCAAGTAACCTATTCCTAGTTCTCCTTCAAAATGAGTAAACTCTAATCTTTTTATAGTTAAATTAGAGAGAAAAAAGATTCCTCTATTCTGAGTTGATGTCACCACGAAAATTATGTAGATGACATTGTCCTCTTAGGGACAAAGTTTGGATAGTATTTCACCCTATTATTCTTTTTTTTTTTTTTTCCAAGGCAGCTGTGTTCTTAGCATGCACAGTTTCACTTGTTTACCAAATCAATACCACAAAATAAATATGTTCAAACCATATAGAATAATAAACTGAGTCTCTGATGGGCAATGAAATACATTGGAAATCACTTTCCTGCTTTTTTCCTGTAAGTACACCAATATAAAAGGAAAATGGATTGTTGCAGAGTCCTCAGGGGACCATGTGAACAGAGGAATACAGAATAGAATTGAAAAAGGGAATGAAATAATGGATTCTCTGCGATCCCAGCTCCTGGAGACTAGAGCCAGGAGGGAAAGAGTCCTGTGAGGATGACAAGCCAGTGCTCCCCAACTTTGTGATACCAGGAACTGCTTTGGTTGAAGACCATTCTCCCAAACACAGGATGTGCAGGGTTACTTGATCTGCGTTAGGTTGTTGCAGGACAGCTTTGAAAGGCAAGGCGCAGCAACAGAGGGGCAGGGAGGGGTGAAACTCCACCTTCCGTCAATCAACAGAGGCTTTAAGACTGATAGGAGCATGCTGATCAGAGGCGGAGCTTTGCTCTCTACTCACCTATCCTGGTGGCCTGATCCAGCCCAAGGCCTGGGAATTGGAGAACCCTGTCAACCAAACTAATTAGGATCAGAACCTGCATTTTTAAATAAATTCTCTAAATATATGTATTTAAAATCTGTGTAATAGAATCAATATATTTAAAACAGCAATTGCAAGCTGGCAGAACAGTGGCACGGTTAATTGCAGCTCTTCCAAGGCTAACAAAAAGCACACACCCCCAAAAAAGAGCATCGGATTTTCATTGTTAGGCAGGTTGTGTAGATGGAGCGATGTTGCCGAGGCAGGAAGTCCTATTAAACAAGCATAAAAGGAGAGAGGAAATACAACAGAGTTTAGCTGTAGCCTTTGCAAATTTCTACGGATAGTCCCAACTGCTCTCATAAGTGTGTTTTTTATAAGTTAAATACAGCACTGTACTTCAGAAATATTTTCCTTTTCTAACAGGAACCTGAACTCTGTACTGTGAATGGCGCTGCAACCCCAAGCATCCAGGTTTAAGCCCCGGATGTGTCTGTAACAGACCTGTCTCTTTTCCCATTGACCTGCAATCCTCAAGACTATTTTTCTAATCGTCCCCTTCAATTATTTCCAAACAAACCACACTTAATAATTTCAAGACTTTCCTGCTAGTCTGTGTCCTTGTCATTCTAGTGTAGACCTCCCAATCTTCAGACTCAAATCCTTCAACCACCCCTTCTTGTTCAGTCACTGTTTTTCTTGAAAACTGCAGTGTTGATGTGACACGCAGGAAAGCTTCTCAAATTTCTTAGTTTTCCCCCCAAATTCAAACTGATTAAATCACTAAATGTGATTACCAATATTCAGGAAATGCAAAGAACTAACACAATACACAAGTGTATGTACATACACATGTTGGTGGAAATGCCAAGCCCGGACTCTGGGAAACTCTGCAACAAAAGAACTCATTACCACTAGCAATTCAATTTACAAAAAACTAAGTGAGAGAGAGATGGAGACAGGGATTCCGATAAGGATACAGATGTCAGAATGGATGGTGGCTGTCCAGTTGTGCAGGTCTATAATCCCAGCACTATGGGAGGCAGGGGCGGACGGATTGTGAGTACAAGTCAAGTTGAGGAATGTAGTGACTCAAGGATGTCTTCTTTCAAAAAAAAAAAAAAAAACAGGGCTGGAAGAATAGCTCAGCAGTTAAAGTGCAAGCTAAGCAAGCACTAGGTACCTGAGTTTGATTCCCCAACTCCATATAAACTGAGTGTGCTGGTACGTTACTGTAATCCCAGCATTCAGGATGCCGAGGCAGAAAGATTGCCTCGAGTTCAAGGCCATGGTGGGTACATAGTGAGTACAGATGCAGCCTAGAAACCTGGACGACAGTGAGACCCTGTTTTTAAAAAGAAAATAAATAAATAAATAAATAGATAAATAAATAAATAAATAAATAAATAAATAAAATCGGGCTGGTGATGTAGCTCCATGTGCAGGCCCTGAGTTTTATCTCCAGTATAGGAAAAACAGAACAAAACAAAACAGATAGTGACTAAAACAGAGAGAAAAAAAGGCAAAGCTGGAAAAAAAGAGAAATTACAGAGGAAAGAAAGTAGTATAAATACCTGTGACAAACATATCCAACCAATTTCAGCATAAAGACATTGTCTGGTTTCTGACGTAAAACAATAAAATATATGAAACTATCTGTCACTCACGGTGTGTTGTGAATTGTTTTAAATGCCATGCTGAAATATTTATGCCAGAAATGAAAACATGTATAAAGATATATAAGTTGTATGTAAATTAAAACTTAATTCAGCAAGAGAAGGGCATGTGTATGAGTCTACATCATTGGTGTTTAACATTCCTGAGCATTGAAATCACCTGCAAACCTTAAAATGGAGGTTGACAGGCCTCGCCCCAGAGTTGGCCAGTGAAAAGCCCAGGCTGCAGCCTGTAGACTGACTTTTCTGACAAGTGCTTAGGTGATGCTGTGTTGCTGCCACAGGGACGACAATCTGAGAATGATTTCACACATGAATCGGTATTGCCCATGATGTGGTAGGTTGGAAGGGAGAGGGAGGAGCTGAGAATGTCATGAAATCAACTTTTCCATATGTTGAAATTTATTGCAGTCTTAAAAACAATCTCAAATATCTCAAATGTATTTAAAATGTCAGGACTCAGCATTCTGCTTAATGGAGAAGGAGAAAAGTTTTTCATTTGTTTGTTTTGTTGTATTTTATTTTGTTTTGTTTGGAAGGGAACACACAGGGACTCCCAGATAACCTTCTGCTCCATTTCCTGACCTAAAAAATGTTTACATAAGTGTGTTCACTTTGTGATAATCTCGTGGACTCTATATGATAACTGAGTACTATGTTAGACTGTTACCTTCTAAAACTTTTTTAAAAATGAATACTTTTATCTCTCTAACTTTTATGTGAGAAAGATTATATATAAATAATTAGATCTATATATGTTTCCTAAAACTGAATTTTTTCAGGCATAGTTTGAAAGACTGCTCAACTCTGAAATATCACCTGAGTTTATTCCAGCTTCGGAGCAGATGGTGTGCAAGAGACACCTCCTACACTTCTCCTGCATTTGCATTGCACTAGTAAACATGCAATTCCATTCTACAAAAAAATAAGTAAACAAATTAATTAGACAATAATCAGGCCAATGAGTTGTATTTCTCACCTCCTTTTCATAGCAAAATGCCTAAAAATCATTTACTATGCTTAGGATTGCTCTGCTTCTCCTCTTCCTCTGCTCCTCTTGAATATCCCACATACATATATGTTAGGGTTCAACATAGTGTTTAGGGGCTTTTAATCCATAAACTTCCACTGAAGTTGTTCTTACCAAAGTTGCTAAGAAAGACACCACTAAAAATTCTGAAATCTCTTGTTGGTTGACCTATCAGTCCCATCTGATGTAGGATTCGCATCCACCATGCTTGAAATGCATTTTCTACTTGACCACAGGGGCATCTGACAGGAAATTCCTATTCTTCTCTCTTCCCTAGCCATTCTATCTTAGAGTTACTGACTTGTTTTTGTATCTTTAAAATTTCTGAAATTTGGAGTAACCCAAAACTCACACCCAAACTTGTGTCATTTTTCCCCTTTATCTGGAGGGAGATAAATCCCCAGAAGTTTGAATTATTCCTACATGCTGTTGACTTAAAAAAGTACCTCAATGGCTATTTCCCTTCTGAACTTTAGACTCATAAATCCAAATACAGTAGCATCAACATTTCTAATTAGATGTTTCAGAAGTAGTCTGGAATTCATCATATGTAAAGTAAAATTGGACTCCTTTAACTTAAAGCCAATAGTTTCTCCATTTTTCACATGCTGATCAGTGCTGCTTCTGGCCTTTGGGGTATCCAAGTCAGAAACCTAGAATTTATCCTTGATTTCCTTTTCTGTCACTGAAATGCTGTAGATGATCCTATTTTAAAGTTTTGCTTTGCTGTATGAACAGAATTACTGAAATCTTGTCCATTAGCCTAAAGGTAATAAGAATTTCTCCTTTCCCAAGTCCCCATGGGCTCCAAACCCCTCCCCCAACAGAAGGGCTGTAATTTTCAACAGCTCCCAAAGTGAACCTGTGCTGGACAGCTGCTACTTCCCAAACATGAAAAGCTAACAGTCAATATGAATCAAGTGGCACCCAAAGAGTTGATGTGTTCATTTTCCAAAAAGGCTTATCTCCTACAGAAAGGATGGGGAACAGGAGCATGCCAAGCCTTCTCTGGAAAATAGATTCACTTGGTGAGTTATTTACGCTTGATCTTAGGATTTCTATCCATGCACTAACAAAATGCACTTTTTCTTGAACCAATGTTGGCTTCGTAAATTTCTTCTTCCACTGGTATCCAAGGGCCCATAGCATGGGCTTCTGAGGGGGGTGCTGTTTGACTTTACTGCATAACACGCAGCTAATAAATGGCCCACTTTCCTCTCAAGTAGTAGTAATGCAGGTATTTGTTTTACAAAACACTTGTCAATCCTCCTTCCAAAATATGTTTCAAAATGTCTATTCTACCTCCACAGATATAAACACATCAAATTACCATCATATTCTCCCTGAGATATGGCAAAAGCATGTTTCCTGGACTTTTCCTTTTCAAATCAGTCTTAACTTTCTGAAATCCAAAAACATTTTTGGTTACTCTTTTTTTTCCCAGTTCTCACCAAAAATATTCTATGGTAATATTCTATTACTAACCTAACAATATGATTATTTACCTTCTGCCTACATTTCATTATCTTCTTTTTGTTTTCCTCTGCCTTTTTTGCTAAAAATCACATGACATAAAATTTAACAAATTTTTTATAAATACATGAATTTCAAATTCTGCAACACATTAGAACTGTGGGGTTTGGGGGATGAGTGAGTGTGTCTAATCACTTTTTATGAGTTTCATTCCTTTTATACCTAACCTTTGTCTCTCTTTCTACCCTTACCATTCCTGTTGGGGCCTTTTTATGTTATTATTTTGTGCATTTTATAATAGGGAAACCCATCTATAGGCAGTTTTCTGTGCTTGGTTCATTTCACTTAGCATTATTTACTCTAAATGTCCCCATTTTTGTTCAAAAGCTTCATAGCTGTCTTTCTTTATGGGTGCATACTATACCATTATGTATAGGTACCACATCTTCTATAACCATTTCTGTATGGATGGGCAGATAGGTTGTTTCCAGGATTTGGCTATTATAAATTGTGCTGCTATAAACATGGAAACATGCATTTTTTTTTTTTTTGGTATGTTGACTTTATTTCTTTTGGGAACATGTCCAGTAGGGCAGTAGCTGAATCAAATGGAATTTCCATTCTCAGCTTTCTATGGAAACTCCAAGCTGCTTTCCATAATGGTTGTACCAGATTGCATTCCCACCAGCAGTGGAGTAGTTTCTTTTTGTCCACAACATGGCCACCAATTGTTGCTTTTGTGAGTTCTTGATGTAGGCCTTTCTCTCACTGGAGTGAGGTGAAACCTCACTGTTTTGACTTGCATTTCTCTAATGGCCAATGATAATCCCTTTATCCTTTTAATTTACTTTCTTACCAAAGTGAATGCTCATTCCTGACTTTTCCCCAGTTCTTAAAATAAGCTAAGTTTTGTTTCCAAGGGATTCTGGTGGGGTTTTTTGTTTGTTTGTTTTTGTTTTTGCCTTGTCAGAACCACAAAGTTGTTATATAGCCCCAGAATTTTCTGCTATGAGTTTGATCAAGAGTCAAGAGGGTGATTCCTTTGCTCTACACAGCATTGTTGAGGCCACATGGTAATTTTCAGCTAGGAATTATTCCAATCCATAGGATTCAATATGGCTGAATTCACATGCCTGATGTATTAACATGATGGCCTGAAACCTATACTCAGTCAGGCCCCGCTTTCTTTCATGAAGAGAGGAGTCTTAGAGCCTTTGTAGGCACTCCTGATGCCTCATCTCAGTGTTTAAATGGCAGAATAGGGCGCCAAGAGAGTGTCTCAAGAGGCAGAAAAGGAACCACATCCATCTCTGAGGCTTGGTGCATCAAGTGGCAAGCCTCTTCCACCAAACATTACAGGTCTAAGCATTCATAGGTTGTGCCCACATATAAGGACAGAGGGCAAAGACATCGTCTCACCTCATTGGGAAGGAGATTCAAAAATCTGGGTCATTTTTAATTCTCCAAATGAGACTTCATATTGGTTAGCACATTTTCAATATATACATTTTTTTCACTTCCTTCAATCATCTTTAAAATACTGATCCTTTTGAGAGACTGAGGCAGGAGAATCCCAAGGTCACTCCTGGCTTGAGCAACTTAGTAACACCTCATACAAAAAAATAAAATAAATAAGCACACAAATACCTGGGATAGAACTGAGTGTGATGGCTCTGTGTTTGATTCCTAGTAAAAAATAATAAATAAATGGTCTATGTAAAAATGGGATCTTCTAAATTTTCATTGTGGCAATATCCAATCTCCTGACTTCAAATTTCTTAGCTCCTTTTATGTCAATTCCATTTCTCTCTTGTTTTATTCATAATCTCCTTTAACAAATGTAATTATCACAGTATGCAATATTTTGTCTATTTGTGTTCCAATATTTCTCTAGCTCTTAACAGTTTACTTGTCAAAGAAAGTAAAGTCTGCCTTTGTAAATAGAGACATATTTATGAGAGGGACAGACAGCACAACAATGTGAAGTGATTTGAATATGCAACAATAAATTTGAGACAATAACTCTCCAATAAAACTAACCCAGTATAAATTAACAAGCAAGGCAGGCTTTATTCAGCACTGTTGCATGAAAGGAGAGAGATCAATTCAATGCCAGTGTAAAAGGGTAGAGGAGTTCATAAGTGCTGGTGCAAAGCTGTAGAAACCTACTGAATGATACTAAGGGGGAAGTTAGTCAATGCAAGTAAGTGATTTGCGTTTGTTAATTGTTGCTTATCTACGTGTCTCCTTTTTCCACAGAATCTGGGAGAGAGAGGCATTATATTTTTAGGTGATGATATTCCAAAAAGATGGTATGGCAGGTCCTTCACAGGGAGATTTCCTGCCTTCTAAAAGCATCTAAAGACTAGGATAATGTTTCACCTCAAGATTCTATGGAAATAATTCATCAGTATATGTTTTCTAAATTAGATGCTCTTAGAAAAGAGAGGTCAGAAGCCTACACTAAAAAGAAGGCTGCTTACAACTTAGTCATGCTAGGAAAATATTGAAAATCCCTGAGTCACATTCTGAGACTTTCACTTCTTGGTACAATGTGTGGTCTAACTAAAACACCTCCTTGGTACTTACCCAAGGTTAGAAGTTTTATATTATACATACAGAAGACATATAATAAAGTCATGTTTATTGAATTCTTAACAAATGTATGATTGTCTAATATATAAAATATTATGGCAAAATGAACTTAGAACAGTATTATCATCTATGAAATGGAACAAAAAAAATCAAAGAAAGAAAATTTGACAGATGTGGGGAAGTCCCGTAGAACAATTTGATGAATTGTTAGAAGAAAACTATATATATATAAATCATTTTATCTCTTTACTCCATTAAGAATAAAAACCTAGCTGGATACAAACGGATGAGTATAGGATATTTATTTATTGAGACAGATGTTTAAGTATTTCCATCAATTGTACTGTTGTTTAAGTGCCACTTGACAACTAATGGAATACGTTTTTGGATTTTAAAAGCTAATGCTGAAATGACATGAGAAATATCAGTATAAGTAATAGTCAGGATGTCCTATCAACTTTCAATAAAAAGATCAAAATCTCTTTAAAGATACCAAGCAAACTTTGTTATCAGAGTATTTTTAATTCATTTATTCATTGAACAAATGTGTATTTAACCACAATTTCATGCACAAAGCCCTCCTAAGGCTTATAAGTAAAACAGTAAATGAAGCATTCCATAACACGGCTCAAATGGAAGTCATATCCTGGATGGAGGACACATACTGTAAATGAAAATACATAATAGCTGAGGTGATAATGGTAAAAGAAAGTTAAGCCAGTGTTCAATACAGTTTCTGAAGAGGTATAAAGAAGCCAGTTGAGTATACAAGTAAACACAGATGGCTAAATGAGAAGAAATTTACATTTGGAAGCTACCGTCATGTGAAAACACCTGAGATAAGGAGTAGGAAGAAAATTTCAAGGAACAATGTAACCAACACAAACATCACAGAATGAATGAAAAACACTATTAAAAAAGTGGGAAAAAATCCACCATGTTCATACTATTCAAAGTTTTGTAAATCATTGTGTAGATCTCTCACTTTATCAAAATGAAATTGAAAGATACTGATGAATTATAAGGATGAAAATGAAATTAACTTTTTTTAAACAAATATGGAATTCTAGGAGCACAGAAGATTCTTTCATTTTAATGGGAGCGGAGATTCTGAGGGGATTGAAGTAATAATTATGCTTGTTATTTGTGTATCAGAAAACAGAATAAATGGCTTGCTACAAAGTACCCATTCTATTAATAGCCTGCAAAATTGTCTTAAAGAGTAAACTGTGGGAGAGAGGACAAGGGAAGATACTTAACTTTTTCTTTTTAATTATTTACATTCTCGCTATTTAATTTTCTTGCACTGGTAATAGGTTGGGAGCTATATTCATTTATGTTTCCTCTCTTGTTTGAAAGAGTAACTGTTTTTGTTGCCTCAGTCTGAGTCTGAGATATTCATTCCTGTGTCAGATTGAAACATTACTACTGTGGCACCTCTCTCAATGTAGAATATGTTATCCTGGAAACCCGAAGTATATTGTGAATCTATAACTCTTAGGAAGAATCAGACATCTTGACTTCATAGGCGAAGCTTTATGTTTAAAGAAATTTTCTATATGAGTAGAAAAATAAATCAGATGGAAAAGAAGCCTGGGAGAGGTGTGCTTTCTTCCCAGCTAATTAGTTAACTAACTATTTAGATATTTTTGATTCCACTCTACTACAAGTGAAAGGACAATTTGAAAACAAAAACTGAATAATAAATACAAACAAGTCTATGATTTATTTGCAGAGTGGTGCTTTGAATCTCCACTGTGAGGTTCTGAAATGGTGTAAATTTAATCCCAAAATTGTGTGTCAAGACAGGACTTTTGAGAGATAATTAAGATTCGATGAGAATTAATTGAGGTCATCAGAGTGGATTCGCCATATTGAATGTTGTTGACTTCGTTAAGAGAAAGCAGAAAATACAAGAACGTCTTCCTGTGTCACTCTGTGCAGGTCCCTGTGCCAACTCCAGACTCCACCAGCAAGAAGGTTCTTACATGATTCTGCCCCTCAAACTTCCAGAACTGTGACCCCCTCCACTTAAAAATATTTTCTTTTTAAACTTCCATGTCTGTTGCCTTGAATTATTATCAACAAGGGGGCAAAAAGCCTCATACACTTGGAAAATGAAACAGAAAGGAGAAAAATAAACTTGAAATAGTACAATGATTTTAATTACATTGACACTGGAATTTCCACCCAAGCTTCCCCTTTACTCATCTACTGAAACTTTTTAATGTCAGCAATGAGCTTACCAAGTTGTATTTTACAAGGTAAAAATGTTTATGTCACAATCAAAGACCTTACCACCCACCCCTGTAATTAAGCACGTGAAAGATTGTCCCTGGCAGTGGCTAAATTCATTTCCTTAACTTTACATTTCTCCTATAGGAAGTTCTAAATAAAAGCCAACAAACCATTATGATTTCAATATTTCCTAATAATGCACTGCTGGATTTATTATGTCATTAGAATCTTATGGGATTTATACTGCGAAGTGCTGGAGCCCATTTACATGTTAAGAACCGGTTTTTGGCATACATAAAAGCCAGGAGATTTACTTTACAATGTACAAGACCATTTATGGTTAGAGTCAATTTACAATTGCAACAATCACATTAGCAGTAAACAAGCAAAGGGAACCTATTGTTAGTCCTCAAACCTACTGCTACTAGAACTGTCACCCATTTATTACTGAATGCATCCCATCGCATATTTATTCTCGTATTTTGAAAACCAAGATTTAATAGACTTGATATTTTGTACAGTTTTAACTATACAGAATTACAGCGCAAACAGGATATTCACAAGATAATTTTTAAATCTGAGATTTAACTAAAAATATCTGGAAACACAATTATATCTGTACCACATATGTACAGACTTCTTTTTCTATATTTATTTCTTATTTAATACAGTCTTGTGCTACTTACATAGCATTTACATTGAATTGGGCATTATAAGAACATTGAGGTGATTTAGTGTTTCGAAGAACAGTTATGTTATATGCAAATAATGCATTACTGTACATTAGCAACTTGAAAGTCCACAGGTTTTCATATTGAAGGTATATTCAGGAACAAATCCCACGTGGGTACCGAGGGACAACTTGTTTATATAGTTTTCTAGAACTCTCTAACTCCCTGCTGCTGTCCTCTACAGCTTCTAATTATTTTTATTGCTGACATCTTCAATTAGTTTAAAACATTGGTAAAATTAATGAATGAACATTTACATATTCGTATTACTTAGAGACCACAGTTTACATTAAGCTTCACGGTGGGTTATGTAGCAATGTGGATTTTGACAGATATGTAAAGACAGGGACCTGCCATTATATTTTCAGTCACAGCAGATTTGGTGTCCCCGTAACCTGTGCTCCTCGCCCATCCCTTTTCTCCATTTTCTCTAAGAAACCTCTGGACTCCTTATTTTATCTGTAGTTTGCCTATTCCAAATGGCAAAGTAATGAGAAACATACAATAGGTTTGTTTCTCTTAATTTTTTATTTTCAGACTTGCTTTTTTAATTTGACAATTGCTATATTTCGGATCTAAGTCCTTCAAAGATCCATTTGGTAGAGACTTGGTCCCCAGGAGGCACTACCGGGGATTGACAAAAGGCTTTTGGGGGACATTGCAGATCCAAACCACAGCTTACATACACACACACAGACACACAGACACATGTGTATAGATACATCTGTGTGTGTGTGTGTGTGTGTGTGTGTGTGTGTGTGTGTGTGTGTGTGTTCATTTGTTGTTGGGGTCTCCAAGGTGCCTGGCCACTGTTGACCACTGGCAATCAGGAGCCAGCTATGCCTGGGAGAACAGGGTCTCCAACGTCCATGAGCCCAAGGGAAGGATGCTACGTAATCACATCCGAGAGGCTGAATCAGTGCTAACAGCTTGTTTGTTGTTCTCATGGGCCAGGCCTAGAAGCATTTGAAGGGAGGAGGGTCAGCCCCAGTTGTAGGGCAAGAGTCATGCAATGATTGGAGGAATTTTGGGGTCCGAAAGTCACCTCATTTGCATGGGGAGTCTTTCAAAACCTGGCCACTTTTGTAAAGGGACTTGGGGCAGGGGAAAATTAGGAATTTGGGTAGAGTGAAACCTGAGCTGGAGGCCATCCAGGGCCTGGAATAAGAGGGAGTGGCTCCACTCTTGCTGGCCTCCAGAGGAGGTTATGGGGGTTTGAGCCGCCTTCTACTTTACATTATCCAGGGACCTAACCAGGGTCCCACAGTTTGTCTGTAGATAGGTGTATAGACTGCTTTTATAATGTGTCTGTTGTTACTTGGGCTGCTGTAACTTTGGTAGGTCTGCTTCACTGTCATGTGATAGATTAAACTCTTTCTGGAAGACACCAGAAGATTCTCTGTATTAGTTTATTACAACAGATATGTTGTTAAAGTAAGAGAAATCTGTCTCCTCTAATTTAGTTAGTTTGAAGATTTAAAGGTTAGACAAGGAAAAACAGCTATGAGCTTGTGGGTACAGCGTTACAGACTGAGCTTTATTTGAGTGGCATGTTGAGAGGGCTGTCTTTCGTCACCCACCTCCTTCCAGAGGAGAAGAGTACCAGGGAATTCCCAAGGAGAAGAGGCGTCAGAGCAGAAAATGTGTGCCTTGGTCATTTCAGTGGTCTCTAAGATGAGGCCTGAGTGGTCGAAGGTCTGGGGTCTTCCATAGGAACAGGTTTGTCTTATTAAGGCTCCCACGTGTCACATGTACTTTGTGGCTATTACAAGACAAGCAAGCTCTCAATGACTAAAACCACATTTGTTTGAGCTATATTTGAAGAATATTATGTGGAGAAACTTGACTTTGAAACCAGCGGACTAACACATCCTGGTGACCCTGAAAAAGTAAACAGAATGCATAGCCAGCATCTTTCAACCGCCAGTGTTGCGCGTGTGTTTTGTCACGCATGCTAGGTCTTTATCTACTTGCTACTTTCCCTTTTTGTGAGTGCGAGAGAAACATCAGAGGATCCTGTATGTACTTCAGACTTCTCTTTGTGAAGAAAGATTTTGTTCTAATTTCTGAAATTTTTTTGGCTAAATGTGTGTCATGGAAGGTTAATTAATGATAGGCAATTGACTGACAGGCTGCTGCCAGATTACCAATAGCCAGATCAGGTAACTTGATTAAAATTCATCTATTGCAGGCATTTCTGACTTAAAATTCACCTGAATGTAAAATACTTTCCCTCCTAACGCCTCTGCTGTGGTCTAACTGCTAAATACTCAGGTTCTTCTAAAGCACAGGGTTGGAATAGCATGCTTGCCTGCTTCTCAACCATGGTCTATACAAGCAGGATTCATTTTAGAAAGGAATGAGACATAAACTAAAATGTACTATAAAAATTTTAAACATAGGTTTACTGTCCATTTATTTTGTGGCTTTTATATTTGTTCAGAATCCCGCTTTTGCCCTCAGAGTTTCTCAGCAGAAAATGCCTGCCTTCCTCCTCTGCTCCTCCGTGGTGACCACTAGCTACTTTGGATATATCCATGAGGCTTCCTGCCTTGCCAGCTGCTTAAAACCCCGTCTTTGGAGATGCTAGAGAAGCAACTCATCCATTTACAATAATTGTCAACTACAGTCAACTGTTGTAATACAAGGCACATGAATGGTCTAGCTCCTTGGGCAACGTCTTGTTGAACCACTCATTCATTCAGAATATATTTCTTCACTCACAGTTATGAGCCCTCCTCAGCTTAGCCTGGGCAACATAGCAAGACTCTAACTCAAAAAGAAAAAGCTATATTGAGGATATAGCTAAATTCAAAAGCTGTAAGGCCTTAGATGTTTCTCTTAATTCCTTTTCATTTACGAAACACAATACCCAACACCTGCAACTGAATCAAGGAAAGGTTTATTTTAGCTCACAGTTTCAGCAGGTTTCAATCCTTTCATGGGCAGCACGTAACAGTGCGAGGTTCTGTGAGAGGCCTGGATGCAGAAGAGCTGTTCGTCCCATGGCGGATGTGAAGCTGTGTGAAAGAGAAGGGCAGAGTTAGCATATGTCCTTTCATGTGGGCCCCAGGTGTCTGCCCCTTCAGGCCAGGCTCCACATTTTAACAGCACATGGATCCCATAGATAATGTACAACATCTAAATGCATGAGGCTTTTTGAAGCCATTCCAGATCCAAACCATAATACCCCCACTATCAGCTCTCATTCCTTACTTCGGATGACATCCTCTCTCCTTTGCCCTGTAGAAGCAAGGCCGGTCTTGTGACGCTCGCCCAGTCAGCCACGTTCTTTGGGAAGTCTCTTCCCAATGCCAACAAAACTTCTTTTTCTACTAAGATATATGACTCTTTCACTAGAAAGCCACCCTGATATTCTCGCTTACTAGTTAATATGACCTAATTTTCAATGTAAATAATGACCAGAGAAAGGTAACAAAGGCAATGTGGGATAAAACATAGAAACTGAAGTTATCTTTTAGATTATCTCTCATTAGCCTGCTACTCATATTTTTATTATGATTACTTTTCATTTAAATTGGTACAAATTATGAAGAGAGTGGCAGGATGACGGTGCATGGTGTCTCTCTGGCGAATATAATAACTAGGGTTATTACAGGTTTTATAATAACTAGGATTATCACATTATCCACCAAATTTTAAAGAAAGAACTTTAAAAAGATGAGACTGAGGTTGAGTAAATACTTAGGGGAAGCTCAAGTGGTGTGACAATGTAACAATCAAAGTATGAGGGTCCTTTTTGTCTGAACGGTGAGGACACAGAGAAAACAGGAGTGGGATTTATCAGACAACATTGTGGCCTGGGATTTGGCTTTTTTAGAAAAATGTCAATATAGACAGAAAATTTTCCCATCAAACCAAGAATGGAAGAAGTTCTTCAAGCGAGAGTATTGTCGTGAAATTTTGAGAACTGTTTCATTTAGTATGTCAAAGGTAGTAGAGAACATATTGCTTCTATTCTCAATTCAAAGTCATACTACACATACTATAAAAAGTAGAATGGCCAGTATTAGTATTGAAATACTTTAATGAAGGCACCAGTGTCTGTCATTGCATGGGATTTTGAGGTCCTACTCAACAGGGACAACACATTGAAAAGGCAGTTCTCAGAACTTCCTCTTTGGCTGGTCAATAGCTAACTGAAGAAGAATGATGGTTTTGAAACTACTGTTGTCTACCCAATGATGATGTCAGACCCAGATCTGCAAGGCTAGCAAGACTCACATGCCCTACAGCAAGTACCTTGGCGTTGCAGTAGACAGCTAAAGATGTCGAACTGAAATTCATAATAAAGAGAAGACGACATGAAACACTTAAGAGTATTACTGGTTTCTTTATACTGCGTCATAATGGCTGACTTCAGCCACCTAGATATTACCAGAAACTCTTGCGATTCATCTGAAGAGACATCGAGAGGAGAGGAACATATCTGGCATAAAGCTGAAGCTGTTTGAAGAAGCCAGCACTGTCATGAAAATTATAACTGCAACTAGGCAGACTGTGTCACTGCTTGCAATTGGCTAGTATTTAGAGCAAATCAACAAGAAAATGCTAATCAGTGCACAAGTGTGCGTAGCACCGTCTGACACTAATTGCATGCAACAAGGGTGAATACAGGCATTGCAGGAAGGAACGGAGAGCTGCGCAGGTTCCAAAAAGTTACTGTTGAGCTGGAATCCACACTAATCTGCAGAAGCCATAAGGACAGATAGAAATGATTTTATGTCTCTCTCCTTCTGTCAGTTCCATTAGTAATATTTTTAATAAGACAAATCTGTTATGTATTTGCCATATTAGCTAGGCATATTTGAAAAGTTGTGCTAGCCAATAGTGGAGTCAGCCTTTGTCTCTAGTTCAAATTTCTCCAAAATTTCTTACATTTTCCCCATGCAATCCACTTCTCAAAATAGAAAGGCTGCCTAGATGCCCCCTCAAGAGTATGAGGAAACAGTCTTAATTTGCACTTTGAGGAAGTAGAAATTGCACTCTAAGACAGAGGACACTTGGTTAAAGACATTTGTCTCAAAGATTGTATTTTTTAGATGCTAAAAAATCTACTAATCTACCTGGTCTTAACCTAACCAGAAAGTAATATGTAGTTGTATTAGATTACTTCCTAGTTTAATGTTCAATTACAATGTTTCTGAACTCTAGTACTAGGAAGTAATTTTATAGTACCTGGACTCTGGTGTTTATTAAGCTTGTCAGGAGAATGGAAAATAGTCATGTTTTCTAAAATTTTAGCCAAGAACTGGATTTATTTCATCTTTCTCAATTTAGAATGAAATGAAAGAATCTTATTACTCCATTGATGATTTTTTTGGAGGCAAAGTACAGAATAGATAAAATAGGTTTTTGTTTAGAAACAAAAGACAGAGAATTAAAATCTCCCATTCCTCAGGAGGAAACCACCTGTAGTTTACCCCGATGATGATTTCTATTGACAGAGGCAGTATTTAAATTTTTGTTAGAATAAATTAAGAATTTTCCCTCTGGTATTAATATTTTAAAGCTAAGTATACATTTGTTCAAGATAGCATAATTGAAGTGCCATTAATGCATGCATCAGATCTAAAAATACCGAAGCAGTTGGGAAATTCTCTTTCACAAGTTACTTTATTTGTACGAGTGTGGCTAACTGAATGTCGTGAATCAATTAAAAATATTTCTTTTTCTAGGTTATTTTTACTTTGGGGAAGAATTAAAAGTGGCATGATACAAGATCTAGTTTTTAAAAAGTGTATGAGGAAACAGAAATTGCCATAAATTTTTTGAATTGATTCAGGATGTGGAAGCAACAACCAAAAGATACTTTCAAAAGAAAATTTCAGAGCTTTTTTAGAGAGTGGCCAGAACAATGGGATAAGTGTGTTCAAACCACAAGAGTACATTTTGAGATTCGTGGCAGTATGTCTTTTACTCTATTTTATATTTTTATATTTCATTTTTATATTTATTCTTTAATTTTATATTTCATTTTTATATTTAATCTTTTAATTTTATTTATTTATTTATTTATGGTCAGCTGGTGTATATCCACCTCTCCTGGAAGGAATGAGACAGCTCTCTGAGATTTCTTTTGTAGGAGTGCTAATTGCAGTCACCACAAGCGCCATCCTTGTGACCCAATTATATCCCAAGAACCTTACCTCCCAACACTATCAATCTGCAGAATTAGGACTTTACCACATGAATTTTGAGTGCCCGAGTATTCATATAGCTACACACCCCAATGTTTTTATGTGTCTTTACCCAACATTCAAAGTAGTTTCCAAGACGAAATTTCTTGTGTTTCTGGTTGACCTGAAATGCTCCTTTATGTTCCAGGCATGACTCGTGGCCTCAAGGAAGTCGAGGCTGACTCAGGCTCCCATAATATTGAAGTTAACATTTCCTACATTTTGTCATTATAGAGGACCATGCCTTTCAAACCCCTGCGTTAAGAATTTACTCCACAGGCCCTCCACTCACTCCCATTTTGTCCATCACAGAAAAACACTCTCAATAGAAGAAAAATATATATAATCTGAGCCTAATCATCTTCCTCCCATCTGTGATTTAAGGAGTCACACAAAACAAAGAAAGAATGATTGACAAGCTCTTAAAGTAGACTGGTATTTTCCCCTCAAAAATAGCTTTAATACTAAACTTTGCCAGAACACTTATTAATTGTATTTCAAATCTCACTTCCTATTCAGGATTTCATACTTCTTTATGAGCTATTATATTGTAACTGTGTATGTTAAGAGCTACTAATTTTTAAATTAAGAAACCAGTCATCTCTTTCCACATTTGAACATTCTTTCATGAAAAAAATAACGGAGAATATTATGATGAAATAGAATGGTTTTTGCTAATCTTGGCCTGCTGAAGGTGAGCAGAGATAAACTTGAATCAAGGTTCTCTTCTCCCAGCAGTAGCATGACTGTCCCCATCTAATTCACCCCTTGGCCTTCACTCAAAACATCTGGCAGAGCTAAGTAGAGCAATGGACTTCAAGTCAGAAACAGAGAAAGTCAAACTTCCTAAGGATGAATCCAGGTTGATTTTACACTCATTGTTTAGCTCTTCTCTTCCTCTTTCTTCTAAAAACTTGACTATAATGCTGTTTCTTCTCAGGAAAATCAGATTATGGAAAGCAGTGTTTTAGTTTAGTGCTATAACTCGGATTACGGTCACTATGTACAGATAGAAGACTTTCCTCGGGCAGGGGCTGGAGCGCTCTCTCTCTCTCTCTCTCTCTCTCTCTCTCTCTCTCTCTCTCTCTCTCTCTCTCTCTCTCTCTCTCTCTCCTATTTTGCCAACATTCTATCCAGGGCAATCCACACCACACAGTTTGTAGATAAGGCTTCTGGCTCAAAATGAACGAGACCATGGAAAACTAAACCCATTGCCGGTCCCCTCTGCAATTCCTGAGCACAGAGCCCTACATCATCCGCACTGATCTCACAATCATTCTGCTCCTGGGATTCCGTCCTTGTATTCCCTGTAAGTGCTTTCCCACATCCACCTCTCTCTGCCTCCTCTTGTTCGCTCTATCCTGTCCTTTTGTCTCCTTATCTCACCCTTCCTTTTGTAAGTCTATTTCTCTCTTGCTTTGTCTTCTTATTCTTACTCCAGAAAAGACTGTAAAGATTGATACATTTCATCAAGGTAAATGCTTTGTGATCTACAAGTCAAATAGTGGTGGTTAATGACACTGTGTTTCTTGTTTGCACCTATTGTCTGGATTTCCTCTTCTTCACTGATCTTCTATTTCTTTTTTTTTTGTCACATCAATTTAATGACTTTCCTAAGAGACTCCAGATTTCAATTTTGTCCTTCTTTTATAGTTTCTTCCCAGATCTTCCTTTCCCAAAGTCTTCTGGTCCCTGGAGATATTTGTTATAAAAATAAAAACACAGATGATGGCTGAATGATGGAATTGACAATGTGATTCTGTCCTCTTTTCTTGAAAGGCTGGATGTCTAGGAATTTCTGAGTATAAACAGATTATGCACATCATAGAAAAGAAACACTTCAAATGCTAATTAAATCTATGTAAGTACAAATTGTAATCTGTTCTGAAAAATAAGTGAAATCTAGATGGAATTGATCCTGAGTATTTTCCTTCGAGAGCTCCTGAAACTTCAATTTCAATTCTTCACTGGGAACTGCTTGCTTTATACATAATACTCAGCTATTCTTTAGAGCACAGTCTAGCTTTGCTTTATTTAAGAAATACTTTTCCGACTCAGGCCCAGAATCTATTGCGTTTGAGGTATACACACATATGTATGTATGTATGTATGTATGTATATATATCACAATAATTATAAACATATATATATAATTTATATAATAAATATATATTTCAAATACGTATGCTTCCTCCCTGTAAGCAAAGAAATGCTTGGTATTCATGTGTCTTTGTATTTGTATGCTATTTAAGAACAGAGCCCAAAGGCATTCAACCATATTAAAACAAATTTTAAGAAATAAATAGACCCTGGGACACAGTATTTTTACACAAAAGCATTTGCTAATATGTGTGGAAAGTAACATGTCTTGTACTAGACTACTTGATTTATTTATTTATTTATTTATTTATATGAGGCAGTGTCTCACTCTGTATCCCAGGTTGGTCCTATACTCACTATGGAGCCCAGACTAGCCTTGGACTCAGCAATCTTCCTGCCTCAGCCTCCCAAGTGCCAGGATTATAGGCATACACCGCCACACCCAGCTCATATGGTACTGGGGAATTGAACCCAGGGCTGTGGGCTTGCTAGGCAAACACTTTAACAGCTGTGCCATTCTTCCAGCCCTCGACATTTGTATTTAATCACACTCTTTGTATGGGTATGCAAAACTTTGTCTTGCCTGGGCCTCAATGGAAGACACATATGAAATATAAATTATGGTTAACATATGTAAATAAAAACTTTGTATTTAACTTACATTTAATATAACATTTTTAAAAAAGAGTACAAGTGGCCCATGGACCATGGGCATTTTTGAGAGCAATTACATTGGCCCAAAGAAAGTGGACCTCTTTGTCTACTGGACACTAGAATGAGACAATGAAATCTGAAGCTTAAATAATAAATATTAAATTCTGAACTTGAAACCTGTAAAGACTTAAGTACCTCAATGTTTTAGTGGTCAAACTGAAGGAGTCCTGGAAGAAAAAAAGAAGTTGACATTTGGGCTCCAAGGGAGCAGTTAGATTCTCACTTTCCTTTTTCCCCCATTATATGTGTGTGTGTGTGTGTGTGTGTGTGTGTGTGTGTGTGTGTGTGTGTGCAAAATGTAAAGTTTACATTAATCTTGAATATTTTATGTATATACATTTGTCATTAGAATGACGCAGCCTGCATTTTTTGGATCAGATCTCTTTGCCGATCACCTCACTCTGTACTCATTCACAAATGTTATTGTACGTAAAAATATTTTGGTTCTTGCTTTCTTTTTCCAAAGTTGCCCAGGCCAGCCTCTAATTCACAATCCTCGCTCTGATGGTTTCTTAGGAAACCAGGTGGGAGCCACCAGGCTTTGTTTTTGTGACTTGG
The DNA here is from genome assembly GCA_004027205.1 of Ctenodactylus gundi. Classification (NCBI taxonomy): domain Eukaryota; kingdom Metazoa; phylum Chordata; class Mammalia; order Rodentia; family Ctenodactylidae; genus Ctenodactylus; species Ctenodactylus gundi. Next base: position 49,462 of record PVKB01005519.1, on the reverse strand, counting down.
TGAGTTCTTACTGCACCACCATAATTACTTATCTACCAAACTGTTAATACGCAATTGATTTATCTGTAGCTTGGGATTGTTGTGAATTAGATTGTCACACGCATTATTGTACCCATCATTTGTCTAGTTTCTCAAACACACTACTTATTTCCTCTCAGTTTATTTCTTTCTGATGTTTGTTTACTAAAAGAAATGATTCATGATCATTTTTATGTTATTAACAAGAACAGATATCAAACAATAATTTCCGTAGGTGATTATGCCAATCGATAGGCTGTCCCTGCCTTACACTACATGTCTTTCATTTCAGTCTTTCTTTTCATCCATTTGGAGTGACATCTCACTGTACATTTATTTCTATTATATGATGAAAAAAATGTTGAGTGCCTTTATTATTGTAATTGATCATTTGAATGTCTTCTTTTATGAAGTGACTATTATTCACTCACTTTTTCAACTTACTATGTTGTATGATTTTTATTATACATTTGTAAAAGTTTTTATATTTCTTTTCTTTATTTGTTTACTTATTTTGACACAGGGTCTTGCTCTTCAGTCCACGCTGGTCCTGAATTCACTATGGAGCCCAGGGTGGCCTTAGACTAGTGACATTCCTCCTGCTTCAGTCTCCTGAGTGCTAATATTACCGATGTGCACCATCACACTCAGATTATGTGGTGCTGGGGAATTGAATCTAGGACCTTGCACTTGCAAGACAAGCACTTCAACCACCAGGTCATTCTTCAGGCCCCTATATTTTCCTAAAATGAGCTCTTTGGCTCATATTTATGTTGGAAATACTGTCTCTCAATTTAGGTGATTGTATTTCACTCATAATAATGCATTTTAATGGACAAAACTACCCTTTTAATAAAATGGATGTGTTAATTTAAATAAAAATACCTTCAGACTATAATCCAGTAAAATATACAAGTATGGACATCAAGGCTAGGTATTTTCTGTAGGCTGATAAGTATAATGTTTTTTCTCACATCAGAAAATAAAATATTCCTGGAGTCAAACTACTATACAATTTTCTTAATCCCTCTGTTCTCTCTTTCTTAAAATGTACATCTTTTGCTTAAAAATGATCGAGTTTCTGTAAAATAATTAGTATATCTTCTAGAACTTTTAATTTGCAGGATTGCTGTGAGTTTGATGCCAGTCTGAAGTCCATAGTGAATTATAGGACCAGCCTGAACTGTAGAGAGGTCAGGACTCAAAAAAGAAAAAGAAAAAGAAAACATAGTACTTTTAGTTTGAGAAATAAAAAAACCAAAAATTTTTGCAATTCAGTTTGTATGATTGTGATTTCCATACTTTGAACCCCTTTTACTAATTGGTTATTAACTAGCAATTGGCAATGATCTCTCTCTCTCTCTCTCTCTCTCTCTCTCTCTCTCTCTCTCTCTTTCTCTCTTTCCATATATATGTGAATAATGGAACTTGCCACAGAAATTGGGGTCATGAGAAGATACTTGTACAACTAGTTCATTGTAGCATTACCTGTAATGAATAATTTATAAAAACAATGCAAAACTCAGAGAATAAATGAATATAAACATATAATACATATATACGTGCACATTGAGGTATTATACACCAAGAAAAAACTGATCTTATGGTCTTTAATGTCATAGACAGATGTATTTGCCTGTTTTTCTGTTGTTGGCACCAATTATTTGACAGAATTTAAAGGAAGAAATGGATGATTTGTCTCATGCTTTACTTTACTTGTGATGTCCAGAGGTTCCGTCCACAATCAGCTGGCTCCAAAGCAGAAAGGCGGAGCTGCCTAGTTCGTGGTGATGAGGAAACAGAGCAAGGGGACAGTGCTGAAGGGAAAAGGGCGAGGAACCATAAAGAGACCCCAGAGTCTGGGCTCTGGGGTCCCCTAGACACATCCAGGAGTGTGCTTGCTCATCTCTTAGATGGGGCCTAGGGCGTTCAAGTTGACAATTAGCTTTAACCACTACAATGGAGCTTGAATACACGAACTAACCAAGACACAGAAAGAGAAACATTCCATGATCTCACAAATGGCATATACAATAGCCAAAGTAATAAAAACAAAGATATGGACGGTGCCCAGCAGTGGTAGCAGGGGAAACGGAGTCATGTTGGTCAAAATTTACAAGGTTTCAATGATGCAGGAGAAATAGTCTTGTAAATGTAACTCATAGCATAGGGATGATGGAACACTGTATTGTACACTTAAGATTTGCTACAAGCTAGAACTTATATCTAATTATCTAAACACATACACACACATATAGACACACAAACATACATACAGTAGCTACTATGTAGGTTGACATGTGAGGTAACTTGACCATGATGACTGTTTTATAAATATACCTGGATAATATATATCAGGTACAACAAACATATGGTATGAATGGATAGACAGATCTTTGTGTCAGGCACAGCTCTATAAAGCTGTGGAAAATAAAGGTACCAGTTTAAAAATAAAGCCACAATTTCATTTGAAGACAATCACTCTACCTGTTTCCTGTTAAAGAATACCACCTGCGGTAGATTAAAGGCTTCCATTTTCTCACTGGTATATTTTTTTATAATGAGCAATTTTTTAAACAACCAAATAGGTAATTTACATTTCTCTAGCCATACATCTTCTCATTATACCTTATTTCCTTTGAAATACTATGGCATAGTGTGTGGGGTCCCTACGCTGTAACTCTTGTGCTAAACTCCTCCCCTGTCCCTACACACACAACATGGCTCTCTGTGTATGACCTTGGATTACAGATAACTACTCCCTCATTCCTTCCCAGCCACGTCAACCTGGCTTCTCAGTCCCTGACATCATAACTTTGCAGACATCAGCAGGGGGCCAACTGACGATGACCACCCTGACCCCCATAGAGATAGGTCTTCTTTAACCACTAACCTGCTCTCCCAGCTGTGCGTTGTCCCCTTCTGCCCAATCCAGCTACACAACACAGTCCTGAACTCTCTTGCTGGACAATCCACTCACAACATAAAGGCTCTATCCTTCCCATAATCACCCTTTGTTTTCTTTATAGGTCTCTTTTCCCTCTTTTTTTCATCCCCTTTAGCTGATTTTTATACCTTACCCTTTCATCCCTTATAAATTTTGCCTGGAATTGCTACCCAGGTTTATGGTGATGGAGGCAATAAACCCTCATTTCAAATTTTTTTGCTGCTCCTTCATTGACCAAACATAGTCCATAGAAACATATGGGTAGCAAGAGCTGGATCCTCTTCCCAGCTTGCTGAAAGTCAAGGTGTAGTAGCCACCTGGACGGTAAAGCATGGAGCAGGAGCACACCACGGCCTGTGGGGCTGCAAGTCCAAACTGACCCCCTCCCGACCCTACAGGACCCAGGGATTGTTCTCCAGAGCTGGAGGCGGGCCATCAGCAGAAGACTTCCTGAGGAAGTGAAATGAGCTTTGACTTGCTTCCTTTGTACCGACTTTCGGAATAAGATAGAAGTGTCACTGATGAGTTTCTTTTAAATGATTATTTTCTCCAGCAGTGTTTTATAAATGGTTGTCGCATTAAAGAGTAAATGAAAGTCCCCTGAAGAACAAACTCCACCCTGCCTTTAGCGTCTTTCCTGACACGTCTAGGAAGACAGATGGACCCTAAAGAGCTCGCTGCAAACTAAGTGAGTCACATTTGTCTCCCAGGAATGTTTCATATGCGGCACAATGTGACAAAGGCCATTACACAGATTATATTTCCCAGCAATGGATCCACTGTCCATCCTCTGCTACTCCAAACATTCAGAAAATTGTTATGGAATTACTAATGGCCCAGAAAGCAAGAAGCCATTGACTAGCTGCCCTGGTATTGCCCTCCAGCATAGGGCAATGGATGTAAATGTCCTGAATTGAGAACGGGTGTTGAAAAAAAAACAAATAAAAACTAATTTTCAAAATTCTATGCTTCCGAAGTTTTTCAGAGTTGATTTCGATTATTGAGTAAGTGTTACAGAGTATCGATTAAATTAAAATTTCAAAGTCTGCAAGATTTAGATTTTGGCTTTCCTCTACAATAGATTCATCTTTGCAATTCATATCTTCATGCTTCTTCACCTGTTCAAATGAAGTCAATTGAAACTCTTAGCATTTGTTATGAACTGCTCAATTGGGGAGCACAATCTCTAACTTCGAGAGGATTATGATAATTAATTAGGTTGACACAAACGCAGTAGAAGTATATATTTGAATAGATTATTTGATGCATCCCAAACAAAGTAACAGGGAATACATTTATAAAATGCAAAAATTACCATTGTTTCCAGAAACCAAAACTATTTATGCCGATCTATAAAGAATGAACTAGTAATTTAACAAATATGAAACAGAGGTCCTTTTAAGATGCAACAAATGCAGAGAAAATGTACACATAATCTTAATTAAAACTATTATCACATAAAGACATTAAAGATACCATTTGACCCAATATGCTCATCAGCTCTGACTTTGTTGAGTTTTTCACGTTGAAACTAGTTACTTCCAGTGTCAACATCCAAACTCCTCAATGTGAAGACACTATATAACAATGACTTTTAGACATTTTAAAAATAGCTTCCCTAATTTTGTCTCTGAATCGTCTAATAAGATCTAGGTGTAGAATTTCACTTTATTTTGCTTTTCTTTTAGGTTATATTTATTGGCAGTCTCTTGCTTCCTGAAAGGTGGGGACTGTTGTTCTTCTATCTTTCTTTTTTCTCATTTTATTGATATGTATTAGTGCAAAATTTAGGGTTTACAATGAGGTTGAGGATTTTGTTCACCTATGTATCTTGTCAAGGTGACAAAGACTTTCCCATTCTCCTTTTGTCCCGCCCCCTACCCACTCCAGCCTCCCTCCCCCACCCTACTCCCCTGTTTCACTTTGTTTTTCATTTTAAGTTCCATAAGAGTTGTAAACTGGGTGTCTCCTATCAGAGAGACCATTCGATGCTTCACCTTCTGCTTCTGACTCACTTCACTAAGCATGATGTTCTCAAGTTTCTTCCATTTGCTGGCAAATAGAATTTCACTTTATACACAAAGCTCTGTTTGTTAAACCATACAATCAGATGAACGCTAAATCCCAATGCTCTCAGAACAGAGCCCTGTGATACTTAGTGCCAACAAGTGGCATAACATCAAGTGCACCAAGAAATAACACACAACCTCCACAACAATGTGTACTTCTTACCGGCACCCTGATTCTCCAGAAATGAATTCTCAGTGTGTATCAAAATAACTAGCAAACTGATCCTAACCATACCATCCATTATCCCCATTCCATTATGCATAGCTCTTGAATCCTCCTGCCTCATCCTGCCCTTCACAACTTAAGTTAATGAAACTATGATGCCCTGAGGAGAGTCTGATGTAGTTCAACTGCTACAGTCACATGAAAATGAAAAAGCATAGTTAATGGACCTACTTTCTCTCACTTTAAAAAGCCAATCAACCTCTTCTAGCAATTTTATTATATTGAAAAGACAAAAGACCAGGGGTAGAATCTGGGCAAGAATAAACAGAATGACTGAGGCTCGCTATCATGTGAACTCATATAGCATTCTCAGGAAAGCTCTAACTCCTGCAGGCTCCTTTATCACTGGGAAATTCTTAATTTCTTGCTGAATTTCTGAATTTCTTACCACAAGTTACTCACAGCCATGCTGCACAGTAATTGTCTACTTAGAAATAATTGTTATAGCTTGTTTTAATATGTTTATTCACTCTTAAAGGCTGTGCACACACACACACACACACACACACACACACACACACACACACATTCATACAAATAGCAATGAACTTCTCTACACAGCTTAACCAAGTCTGATTAGTTATCATTTAAGAATTAGCAATCATGCCTTGCTAAGAGAAATAATTTAAAAAATCTACCTTTTAGCAATCAGACCAGGATCAAAGACCGGTTGAGTGAATTCTCTGGGAACATAACAGAAAACTGAAAATACTATGAAGAACTCATGAGAGCAGAGAAAGTTGGCACATTGAGGTCTTGAACATCCAAGGTCATTATTGTAAAAAAAAAAAGTGAAAATGTCATGAGGTCAGTAAGACAGAAATGGAATGATGCATCTTTTGCTGGAAGCCCTGGATATTTTAGATTCTTAAGTGATCCTATACTCTCTTCTACATTCTTATTAGAAAATCTAGTTAAAAACAAAAGGGAAATATGTCCTGCCATGGTCCTCTAAAGAGAAAAGAAAGAAAAGAAGAGAAAAATGGGCATGATTCTTTATAAATAATTGTTCACACTATGTTTAGAAACATATGCATTGCTATCTTACATTAATGACAGCTATAAAAGTACAATAGCTATCTTTGTTATATAATTTAAATATATGTATCTCTACATTTTGGTTATTTAATAGAGTTTTTGAGTTATAGGAGTCACAATTGACTCTTACATGCTTAACCTTCACATCCTCACAAAGGAATTTATCATTAAAAGGAGCTTTCCCTCCACTTAAGACATTTTTATTAAAATAAAAAGTCACTTGGATTGTATAATCATTTACATTTTTCTTAATACCTTATATCACACAAAAATTGAAGTGTATGGAAATGGGTATTACTAGGAAGATCTATTTAGGTATTCCTTTTCATACTTAACTCCAGTTTTCCTGAGGAAGGAATATCCTTTACCACTGTGGCATGTGATAGTATAAGGACTCTGTCAGCAGTTGCTATGTAAACTATAAAGAAGATATTAGGAGTCAATTTTCAGGTACAAGGGTGACGAGATTATCTCAACAAGCAAGTTTAATCAGAGTCTCTACAGGTTAGATTCATTGGAGTGGTTGAGTAATAAGTGAGATGAGATATTAAAAATAGTTTCACATTTAGAGAAAAACGGAACATATTGTTGATTCAGAATCTCAGTTCTCATGTTGACCTCACCTTGAACACATTACCTCTCTTCTCCTGTCTTCGCCTTTGACCTACGCACCATGGTCCCTAAGCAGAATGGCCCACTAATTTTTGTGCACTATGGGATGTATGACAGGTGATCAGTGGAAGGTAATCATCCTTAGAAACAGCACAGTGGTTAGAGCTCAGGAAATATTTACTGAACACCCCAAATTGTACAATCTGCGTGCCTAATGCAAACGATTATCTGTACCTAATACCGTGCAATCTCAAAAACTTCCCTCAAGAGACACAAAGTAGAAATTCCTTACTTCTGTAGTTTCACCAAGAAAATAATCCACACCTGGAGAGTTCTTAAGAAACTGAGATAATTGCATAGTGTAAGCAAAACCATGCAATGTGACAAAATAGACAATCAATCATTTGAAAATTCAGACAGAAACTCAATTACTAAGTTCAACGTGTTTTTCACTTACAAGAAATAGAAAACTCATTATCACAATCGTTCTTACCTTATTTTGAAAGCTGTACTCTATATCAGGCATCGTGCTAAACAATTCTTAATTTTTGTTCTCACAACAATAAGTGGTTAGCATAGGATCATTGCTACCTAAAACACATGACTTCCCAGGCACGCTGTGCAGAACAGAAGTCTGATGGGAGGGCTGAATCAATAAGCTGGCAGGTGAGCGAGTTTATTGAATGTGTGTCCTTGTCTGAAACATTACTCAGTGCTGTACAGTGTGAAGTTTGGAAGCATTTAACAACAAGGGCTCTAAGTAGTGAAATCAGCAATAGCGATGACTCGATTCAATATTATTGGTCAGTCTCAATGCTCGAACTAAAAGTAAATCAATCCCATAGTGTTTACCAAGTTTGAACCTCTGTATGCACAGGAAACAGAAGGACACAATTTGAGGAAAAATACTACTAAGGCCTTTGCATTCACATGCATTCAGTTCCATATGAGTTGGCTGCTGACGGTCTGATTATCATATTTCCTGTCTCCGTATTTGGAATATTTTTGGTATAGTCTCATTCTTGAATGCACTTGTATAAGCAGTAGCACAGAATCTCAAGAGCTGGAGCCATTTTTTTTCAAGAATTCACATTTGAGAATATCTAAAATTCTCAGACAACCCTGAGTGGAAAGGCGAGGACTCAAGCTTTCCTCACCTCTTCCGTGCCTAAAGAACAGAATTGTATTAGGTCTGTTAAAATGAATAAATGAATAGTCAGGAAAGTCAATTAACTGAGCATTCATGACACTCCTGGTTTCCTAAATTAACATTCGCATTTCCCGTGTCCAAGTTTGTAAGTACTCGGTGGCTTCATTCTTTGAATACTTCTGACCTGTTTTATAGTTTCTCCTGGTTCAGAGTTGTTCTTTAGCACTTGGTATTCAAAGGTTTTCAACTCTACCATTTCTTAGTGGCATATGGACATAATACATATTAAAATTTTCATTTATTGATCATTGAAATTATTCCAGGCACTTTAAAACCTGGATGCTATGTTCTTAAGAATATTATTGCCCATGTCTACCCAGCACATATGCAGTCCAGTGGCACCAAATTTTTTACACATAGACACTTTCCCTGTTCATAACTCATGTTGTTCAGTCTGTTTAGTTTGATTGTAAACTTCGTGGTAAATAATATATACTTACAGAAAAGTGGTGTAGCTGAAAATTTCTTGTATTAAATTAGCAAGACATCAAACCAAAGGTATTATACAGAGAAGCACAACATCACATTGCAAAGATGTTCCCAAATTCAGTTATTTGTGTGATGCATGAAAGCATGACTATTTAATAGTAATAGTAGTGATGATGATAAACCACTTTAGCCAGTATAATTTTCATTTAACTCAAGTATTATTGTAAATATTCATTACACAATATGATTTTATTGTTGGAAAACTTCACTTTTGCAAACTAAATCACATAATTACTGTCACTGAGCTACTAGGTGAGAATTATTTCATTTGATTCAAAGATATGGTGCTTCCACTAATAACCTACAAGTATATTTAAGCTTAACTTGTGGTTAGAATACAACAATATTTTAGTCCAGAAATTTCTATGATCTGTAATGGGTACTAACATTGTATTAAATTACTGATGAAACATATCAAAAGACTATTTCACCTAAAGAAAAGAAATATCAAACATTAAGAAAAATAGGTGGATCTCTAATACCATCGTGACTTTCAAATTTTTTTGTTCATCCTGAATTTGTTTTAAACATTCATTTAAGTGTGTAATGTAGGTAAAGATCCTTGAGATTTCTAAAAATAATAGGTATCACAGTAAAAAGTTTAAGAAGAGAATGTCAAATAAAACAAGAACCTTTAAGAGAAAGAACACACTTTAATTATGCTCTAATTATCATGGAAAAGAACAAAAATTCCTACTATAATTCATGAATTAGCCAAAATTATATGAGAGAAAGAAAAAAGTTGATGCATTTGCTTTCCTTTGGTTATAGTCAAAATCAGGCACAAAAAGAACTGTAGAAATATGAATGAAAATTCTTATGATTCTGTATTCACTGTAAAGGTAGAAAAAATAGAATACATCAGAATCTTGTAGGTGGGTCTTATAAAATATGTTAACACCAAAGGGGAAGTGACAGCCATAATGCAGGCCTTACACCGGAGGAGATTTTCTCCTGGTTCAGAGTTATTTACTCCAGTTATGATTTGTGCAGTAGCAGATCTCTATTGCTAAGAACGATTGGCACATTTTAGACAATTATTTGGTCAGTAAGGAGTGAAACATACAAGCTTGATCTTCACAACCCATAACAAATAAAATTTGAGGTTACTGCCAATATTGAACAAGAAAATACAATTTAATAAAAAGTATTAAAATAAATATATCCTTTTAGTTTTTATTTTGGTTTTACTTCTGTTTAATATAGTTTGTTTACTTTACCAAATATTCTCACACATAAAACCAGAGGCATGACTGTCACTACATTAAATGAGTCACAGCAGTGGATTCCCAACCTTTTGAAGTTGATGTTATTAGTGCATTTTGATAAATGGATTGGTTAAACTTATATGTTATTTGTCTCATTCTTTTCTATGATCAATATTTTATTCACTGGTATAAGTTCACTTAACAGTCTATGTAATTTTAGCAAGATTTCTTAAATACAGATTAGCAGATAGAATGGCATATGTCACCCTAGTAAGGACACAAATATTTCTTCGTCTCTAGGACTAGACTGTGTAATAGTCAAAAATGTGTATTTTCACATTGAATGGTTGTAAGTACAAATTTATATTATTCCACAGTATGAGCTTCAAAAATTATCTTAGTACTAATTGTCAACCTTCTCCCATACTAAAATCTGTGAACACTAACACCTCGAGGACTTCTTTTGAAAACTGAATAAGGTTATGTCTACCTGTTATGTACTAAAAACTCCATAAGTGATGGCTTATTAAAAACATCATCATCTTCAACATAAATGGAGTAATCCTGATTATACTTGGTAGGTATCTATTAGATGCTGTCTTTCCTGTTGAGGATACAGCTATACACAAAACAGAGTAATGTTTCTATTTCCAGAAAACTTCTGTTTCTGTGGTAGATATTATACAAATAAAGACTACTATATACAATGCAGTGTAGTTTATTTTTGGATGTTTGGGGAAAAATAAAACAGAAATGATTGATAAGGAAGGAGAAATAAACAATGCCTTAATAAGGTGAAGAGGTAAGGCTTTACTGGAAAATGATATGTAAATATGCAATCTTCCTATATTTGTGTACCAAAATACCCAAAGTAAGTGGTGTAGTGGATTTCTCACTCTATTTTCACTTCTATAAAATACATAGCCAAAATAAATTATTTACTCACATTCTGAAACTGAAACAGAAAAATGCAGATTTTTAGACAAGTAAGGCTAAAACCAGACATAGCTTTTTATTCTATTTAGCCAAGCTTTTCTTTGTAGACCAGCAACTTTTTTAATTATTTTGTACACACATGACAATAGAGTCAGTGCATGCTGTGATTTGATTTTTGTATTGGAATGTAACGCTGCCCTCTTTTGCAATAATTTGAACTGCAGTATGTTTGTGTACAAATAAGTAATACCTCCTTGTACTAACGGCTCTTGTAAAACTATATCTTCATATCTGTTCCTTTAAGCATATTTATGTGGTATAGATTTTAATTCATTTAATGTAGCAATGTGATATAGTTTTAACTTTGTTTTATTGTAGCAAATCACATATTAGGTCACTGATGAAAATTTATCCTGAGAAAACTGATTGATGTAAAGATAGCCCTGTGAATGCACAAAGATGTACCTTCCAGTGTTCAGCTAAGGCATTTAAAATTTAACTTTTCTTTTTTTCTTCTTTCCCAAATTTACTAGTCTTTTGAACAACATACTTATAGTTATTTTCTAATGTGAATTGATGGGTAAGGCCAGGTTTAAGAATAGCAACAAAGATACAGCAAAATATAGGGAAAAAAACCTTTTGTTAAATATCCCAATAAAGGGATTGGTTGGATTCAGAGAAGAGGCATCAAGATTTAACTACTGCGACCCATTCGAGGAATAGGAACCTGAGTTAGAGTGGTGACTTAAGTGAAATGACTTAGGTGTGAAAGATTAATATGCTAAGTACTGTATAGTCTCTCTGACTTGGAAAACCCAGAACACAGACATTCTATAGAACCACATGAAGTGATAGCTGGAGTAGGGGGAAGGGACAGGGAGGGGGTGGGAGGGTAGAAAATGGGAAGGGATTGTAAAGTCGATATGATACATATGTGCACGAAATACCCAAATTCATTGTAAACACTGTGTGTTACATATGTATATTAATAAAAATAGTGGGAAAAAATCTACATGAATAGTAGAGCTCTGGGATTCCTCTATTTGTTTATTATTTCTCTTAAGCATGAATGTAAACTTAAGTTTGAGATTATGTGTATGTATATGTGTGTGTACACGTGTGTGTGTGCATATGTGGGTGTTTTAGGAAGACACAGTGTGCTTTTTTTTTACAAAAAATAAAACAAAAAATGTAGCTATAAATTAACGTTTTCTTCACTGTGAATCCAATGCCATAAATTTAGTCTTCTGACTGATAAATCTTCAAGCATGACTTCTGAAGTCCATGCCAATATTCCACACTCACAATCATGGGTTTTGGCTTGGACCCTTTGCATGCTTTGCGGTCAGGGTCATGGCAGAGCACATGTGTGACCTGTTAGGCTGGAAAGCAACTGACGTCGCTAATTATTTGGCTCCATTCGGAAACACAAACATTACGCATAGAGTACAGTGTTGCTAAATTGGTCTCTCTCATCCACTCGCTCTTATTTTTAACTAATTGAGACAGAAAGAATAGATTATACATATTTGTTGTTTTGCATATAAATTGGAAATTATTTCTTTTCGCTACCTGTGGTTGCAAATAATATTTCTCCACTTTTGTCTGAACAGCAATCTACATCTCTAGATGAGTTCTGTCCAAATTATTGGAAAATTATAACATTTGCTGACAGCCTTCTTAGAAGGAATCAATCAAACGTTCCCAAGAGAAAATTATATTTTTAAAGGAAGCTTTATAATGTTGATAGCTTCAAAGGTCAAGCTATTTCTTTTCTTCAATTTATGGACATGTCATGCAGTCAATCAATTTTAATTCAACATAAGCTCTTAGTCCCCAAATTTACCTCGTATGTTAACTATCATAATTAAACCTGTGTTGCTAACCAAAATACTGATTACCTTTTTCCTTATAGAAAAAGAACTTCATTTGAATTTTCTTTCCTTTTTCAATTTTCATTAATTTAAAGAAATAGATTTATTTTCCTCTATTGAGCATAAAATAAAAGCAATTATCCACTGTGCCTTTGTGCTTGATAATGAATTTCACTACCTATTCCACAATAACTCCTCTTTGTCAGGCATAAAATTGAACTCTGGGGAGCAATGGCACCCTAAAATGCAGAGAGCTTAGACCTTGGCTTCAGACATGGAGGTACAATTCAATGCCTATAGTCTTGTTGAACTTTGCCCAATCTCTCTGCTCTTAATAGTGTGAGTTTTGTCCTGAATTAGATGAATAATTTTACCTTGGTGCTCAGTTTCTTCATGATACGTTTTATGATGTTCCAGACATTTCCAATAACTTTGCTCAAATTTTTGCCTGAAATTTCTAATAAATGGATAGGTTCAGACAGATTCTTACACTTGTATTTTCATAATGCTGAAGGTCCAGGGAGATGTTTCTCCTTACATATAACAATACTGAGATTCACAGATTCCACCCCACACACATATGCATCTGTAACATAATATTTATCCACTTCAAGTCAGTGATTTCAGTGTTTCTCTTCATCGTGGAAATTTGAAACAAGACAAAATGTAGGTAACAGGGGTGTCACTTTTTTAGTTTGATGGAAGTCGCTCCTGATGTTTAGAATTGGAATGAGTCTCTTGATGTTTAAGCAAATGTTATGAATTTGTTCATTGTTCATATTGCACTATGGATGTGTATACACACCCATGCAGATATATAAATTATACTGTATATTATTAAATTATATTAGCATATTTAAGTTCAAATATTAGAATATATATGTGCATTTATACATGTAGAGAAAAAATGACAGTTGACCTGTGTGAAGATGTGAAGTAAGCTGTCCCAGTCATCCAGGTCTGTGGTAACAGCACAATGGGACGCTGAGGCAGGAGGACTGACAGTTCAAACCCAGGTTGGGCCACCTAGCAAATTATGCAGATGAAAAATGTTAAAAAATGGACTGGGGATGCAGCTCTGTGTGAACATCCGGGTTTAATTCCAGTACCAAATGCATAGATAAATAAACAAACTTGGCACTGTATTGGTACTCTATGCTATATGTCTTTTCTTTCAACAATAAATATTTGTTAGAGTATATATTGATTGATTCCTTTAAGCTGAATAATTATGATCAGTTTTCCCAGTTAGAAATACCTTCCCCAGGGATAACGAAGAAACATATCATTGAAGCTCGGTAACTGTTAGTGTTACATTTTTATTTTTGTTTTTCTGATGCTCTCATGTCTGAATCTTCCCTACCACTGGAGACTGCTTTTCTCTGCAAGCCACAAGTTTTAGAGATGACAGAAGACTCCTTTGCTTGCAAAGGTGACTCGGGTACAAACTAAACAGTCCAAAGATCACACAGCCACCCCCTTTACTGTTAGACTTTCTCTCTCAGGACCATGATTCCCCTGTCCTGATTCACCCCAGGGTCTTTGTCATAAGCCTAGGGCCAGCTCTGGTGCCTCAGAGCCTACTGGAGTCATAGAAGTTCCTGTCTGCATCCTGCTTCGCTATCATGCCTGTTGTTTTTCCTTTTTTCCCCTTTTTTTCATGCCTGTTCTTTGCACACAAGACACACTAAAGGTTCTTTCTCTCATTTATGCTCACTGCTTCTGGGCCTTGACTGAGCCTGAGCTTTTCCCGTGGGAACTATGAATAAAAATATATTTTTAAGAGCATCAATAGCCTGGTTTATTGACTTTTCTTTGCCTGAATGGAATAATCTAATGTTTTAAATCAGTTCACTCCAGAGTTGGCTAATATAAGTGTTTCAGATATATCTAACATTTTCCTGAATCAAATTCTTTTGCCATCATATTTAATGTTAGAAATGGGTTTTGTTTGTGAAAAATTGACAAAACTATGAATATGATCAATGAGATAAATGACATCTCCTTAGTAAAATGTCAATCAAGGTATGTGGTAATAAAATCATACTTTAGAGATTCTGTCTGTGCTCACATGAGTTGTATACATTCTAATGAAATAGCCTCAAGTCTTCTGTGATTTGGGAATGTTGAGTGCCTATTTTTCCTACAATATTAATATATTTAGTTCCAGTGTATAATAGTGTTGTATTTTATTCTTTTTTTTTTTGGATAGGGTCTCAAACTCACTGGTGTAGCCCAGGCTGGCCTTGAATTCAGAACGATCCACCTTCCTCAGCCTTCCAAGTGCTGGAATTATAGGCTTGTGCCACCAAGCCCAGATTTTATGTGGTATTTGAGAATCAAACATAGGGCCTTGTGCTTGAAAGGCAAACACTTTAACTGCTGTGCCATTTTTCCAACCCCACCCACCCACACGATAACATTTTACTAGTAAAGCAGAGCATGCCAAAGACAGGTAGACGTGTCGCCGAATTTAGAAACTGTACGATATGATTGTTTCACAAAGATTGCAGATGCTTATTCATCTAATAAATGTATAGGACACAGTATGACTAGAGATGGTACTTAAATTTAGAGGGATTGGATGTGGTAGAACAACTGATATTTCTTTGTCTTAAACTTCAGATGTCTACAAACAGCTTCTATAATTATTGATAATCAAATGGATTAGGTCAGTTTCAACTCAAAATCCAGCACTCTTTTAAAAAAAAAACATTTAATTGTTTGTTCTCATTATGGATAGGTTTATATCACACTTTCTAGATCATTTTTTCTGGTTTGATATAGGTATATGGGTTATTTTTTTCTGTTTTTCTCTTTCTCTTTCTCTTGTAGCAAGTCAGTGTCCATAGACAATTGTAAAGGCGAGAGCTTTTCCGGAGGAAGAAGCTGTAACAATCTTGCTTCTTCTTTCCTTTTACACCGTTCAAGGTTCAACTGGGCCTCCCACATCCAGGTGGGTGCTCTTTCATTCACAGGTTCACAAATCACTCACGCTCTAATCCAGGCTGGTTCTCAATTCCCAACCTAGGCGTTGTTCTCAAACACTAGTCCAGGCGTCATTACTGATTGTCTCAAGTTGACACAATCTCTCCAATGGTCACAGTGTGTGTGTGTGTGTGTGTGTGTGTGTGTGTGTGTGTGTGTGTGTGTGCAAGTATGTAAGATGGATGTGCTGATTTTTATGAATCAAACCCAGCTAAGATTTACAGTCTGTACCTAGATATTGACATATCCTCCTGTGTATTTTTAGTTACATATATGTTAATGTTTTTGCAACTTGTTAATAACCTTTTTATATGTGTATGTCATTGTTCGCTCTCTCAAAGACCCAACCAATATGACAATATGAAATAGAAATGACATACTTTCTCTTGATTAGCAATCTTTTTTGCATTAGATTGTTTTCCTTTTGTTTTCTTTCTGTTAAACAATGCTTTTACTCTCACATCAAAGTTATAATTGAATAATAAATTATCTGCTATTGTTACAGTCACCATGATGTACTATCATTCTATAATTTATATCCTAAATTGATATAAAATCTAATTAACAGATCTTTGGTGTGCATGAAGTATCTGTCAAACCACATGTTACCTTTACAAAACACCCAATTAACTGTCGTCTGTTTATAATGCCAAAATAAGTGTTGGGGAGTGCAACTTTTGAAAAAGTTCAAAAAACTGGAAAAAAATGATCTTATTCCAGTGTGTATATGAGATTTATAGAAATTGATTCGCTTGGGTTAGAACTGGAAGAATGGTAATTTTAAAAATATTTTTCACAAAATAGATTTGAAAGTTTCATTATTAAAGAACAAATACAGTTTTTAGACAGTAACTGCAATCCAGTCAGTTAATGAAGAATATATACATATATATGTATGTATATATGTATGAATATATGTGTATGTAAATATATATCAACTTCCTTTGAAAACAAAAGAAAATAATACATTTATTTTTCGTTTACTTGTGAATCATTATTGTTAAAATTTAGAAGTCAAACTTTACCAATTTATAACAATTTTGGAAGAATTAAAAACACCTTAACTGCTTTCTTGAGTATTAAGCAATTTGCTACTGTGCTATGCATTTCTATATAACCACTATGTATACTTTGAAATGTTGGTTATGGAAAAGTATGTTAATATGAATGACAACCTTGGATGAATAAACTAAAAGCAAAGTGTTTCGAGTGACTGCTCTTGGTGATGGACCACTAAATAATTTTATGAATTATCTTAATCTTCACAGCAGATGAAAATTTTGAACACTGAAGAGTAAATGACATGATCATGATCACGGAGCTAGTAATTGGAATACCTGGAGAGGGACGTACTTTTTAGAAATTGCTAAGTGTCCTAGGATGAGGTATTAAATTAAAGATGCTCCTCTTTATCTTGTGTAATCATTATCTTATTCACAGATAAATGACCTCATATGAATGCAATCTTTCAATATCTCTTATCTTCAGTGTCACATTTTTAATCCAATATGTATCACTCTGAATCAAAATCAAGTGTTAATGATTAACAACTCTTAAGAAAAAGTCTAGAAAAGATGTTATTGTTGGTTATATCAGATATTATTCTAACATAACATGCAAGGGAATCATTAGGAGTGTAAAAAGAAGGGAGGTCCCTTGTGGAACTAGAGGAGATGTACGATTTATGCAGCTGCTTGACTTATTTTTTTCTTTACAAAGAAGATCTTGAGTCCTTTGATACTGGGTTGTACTCCAGCATAATTCAATATGAATTAAAAAGTTAAATTTTTTGGAGCTGGAGAAATAGCTCAGTAGTTAAAGCGCTTGCCTAGCAAGATAAAGGCCCTGAGTTTGATTCCCCAGCACCACATAAACTGAATCTGGCGCTACACACCTATAATCCTAGCACTCAAAAGGCTAAAGCAGGGTGATTGCCATGAGCTCAAGGATAGTGGGGGCTACACAGTATTCGGAACTATCCTGGATTGCAGACCAAGACCCGGTCTTTAAAAAAAAAAGTTACAATTTTCAAATATACGTAAGCCATTGTTATTCATAGCAGTAAGTTTCTTTAAAATAAATGAAATCTGTTTCTTGATTAACTTTTTTCATTATAATGAGTACATTTTATTACCTAAATGGTAAACCTTTATATGACACATATATATGCTAAACATTAATAACAAAAATCCTTGTTATGATAGAGCAGACATGTAGTTGACATCTGTATTGTCAAAATAGCTCTATCAAAATTGATAAATATAAGATGAACGGTATAACAGGCTAGACCAAAGAACTTACATACACATGTGAAGAAATAAAAAATTAAAATAGTAAATAATATTAAAAATATCAGAATTAACGTTTGCTAAGAATGAGTTTACCAGAAAAAGTTTTAAGAGCTTCCTGTGCATAAAATTCCCGTATTATTTAAAGCAATCCTGTGAGATTATGCCGGTATCCCGATTGTACTGATGAGTAAGCCAAAACAGAGAGGTAAAATAATTGGAAAAAGATCAAAAACTGTTATAAATTCAGTGAAGAGATTTTAGAGCCTGAACTACCAACCAAATGCACGTTCCTCACAATCAACCCATGACACAAATGCAATGAATTACTATTTCCCATCCAATCAATTGATAAAGATCTTAAACATTTCTCCTGGAGTAATCCATAAATTGTCAATAGGAATGTCAATCGGTACAATCTTCTTGTTTATTTCTCAAAACAGTCTTTTTGCCAGCATCTACTTGCAATGTAAAATAATTACATTCAAATCGACAAATCAGTGTGTATACATACAGTACCACGATAATTTGCTTTTCTCTTTCCAGTTTCTCACCCTTTCTCCACCTTCTACATCTCCCCGGAAATTCCTCTCTTAAACATCTATTTTTTATTTCCTACCATCACACTTTTACTTTGTTTTTGTTTGTTTGTTTTCTATATATGTAAACCATATTTTTCTTTTTTATAATTTTATTGTGGGAAAAAATCACATGACATAAAATTTAACATTTTTATTTTTGGAAATACATGAATTTCAAATTTGGTAACACAGCAGAAACATGGGGTTTGGGGAATTGGTGCTGTTTTGCTTACTTGTTCTCATTCTAAACATTTTACTGCAAGATCGTTAGAGTTTGGATCTGGAATCTAGCCCAAGTCTCATGCACTTGAACGCTCCGGAGTATCTACTGATTTTACGTGCCCTTGGGAGGTGGGGCTAGGTCAGGAGGGCCGGGTTGCAGGAGGGCTTTAGAGGACAAGGACATGGTAGATGGATTACAGAAATGTGGCCGAGAAGGATGTCAACTCCTACCCCAGCTTCTCAGCAGTCCTAATTCTTCCTTTTGTGATGTTGTGGGCAGCTGTCCTCTGCCTGACCCTACCAGCCACAGACAGCCACCCATGAATAGACTGAGACCTTCTAAACTGTGGGCTGACATAAATCTTTCTTCCCTGAAATTATGGATGCCAGGTAGTGTGTCCCGGCAATGAATAAGTAATGAAGGCAGAGAATGTGCTGATTTCACTTGTGTCAAAGAAAGAAAATCAAGACTCACGAGTAATATAAATTATTCCAAAGGATCAGTAAAGAGAATCTCAGTTTGATTTATATGAATGCTGAAGAATACGATGTGATGTTGTGCTCAAATTTATTAATTTCTATCTCATATTCAAGGAAGAATACATCTAATACCTGTTCTTATGTCTTGCTTTTTGGTAAAGCAGAGAATCCCTTGATAAAATAACACCAGCATATCCAAAATACTTCAAAAATTATTTCTCAATTCCAAAAGCATTTTAATTTATAGTTTTAATGATTTAAACTCTTCTTATTCCTTGATATTATGCAGGTAATAAGGCAACCCTTGGTATATAAGTGTTTATTTGGTCAAATTACTATATTTAAGGGATTTGATATTGAGAACAATTTAGGATTTCTTTTTTCTTCAGACAGGATCTCCCTCTGGAGTCCACTCTGGTCCTGAACTCACGATATACCTCAGGACAGCATAGAACTCATGGCAATTCTCCTCTCTCAGCTTCCCAACGTCTGGGATAACAGGCATGCCATCACACCCAGCTAACATGGTGGTGGGGAATCAAACTCAAGGCCTTGTGTTTGCTAGGCAAGCAATTCAGTGCTGAGCTACACCCTGAACCTTAATATTTGTCTTGTATACAGCAAACAATGATGATTAAATTAGTAAATATTAAGTGAATGAGATAAATGCTAATGCCCATAAAATTTCAGAGGATAAATACTGACAAAAAAACTTTCATTTCATCTATATAAAATGCTATCGTGGATCTTATTATCAACTACTGTCCAAATCTTATCCTTCACTGAAGAATCTTCAAAGAACATTGGAATTATGTAGACTAAATAATTTCATGTAAATTTAAATATGAAATTTGAGATTTATTTAACGGTCAGCATAACCTTGTAGTTTTGAATCGTGATTTTATAGCTTCTATCCCAACTGTGCAGTTATCAGGAAACTGAATATTCTTAATTATTTATCAGTGGTTTGGAAACTCAGCATGTGTTTTTCTTCGCAGCACTCCTTTGAGGTCAAGTTACCGGGGCCCAGTCAACATATCTGGATTTGCCAGTCAACTTTCTCCTCTCTAGTACAAAATGCCCCACATTGACAACTCAACAAAAAAAGAGGTTTATTTTTAGTTCCTCGTTTAGGACATCATTTCTGTCCATGAATGGCTGGCTCTTAGGCAAGAATGTCGTGGTAGAGGAGTGTAGCAGGAAAGCTGTTTGTCTCAAGGAGGCTGAAAGCAGAGTCCAACAGTTGAGCACCAGACAAGAAAGGCTAGAAGTCAGCTATAGTTCCCAAGGTTATCTGTCTACGACCTATCCAGACACTCTCAGAAGTGACTTAATAATCTGCTAAATCAGATTGACAATTGCTAGTAATAGTCCTAATTGTCTTTGCTGTACTTGAAGATTTAAAAGAAATAGAATACAAAATTGTTTGGGAGTAGTCTACTCAGAAAGCAATGCACTGTTTTGCTCAAAAAGATGCAGCCAAATAGACTACTTTAGGTCGACACGAGTCTTATCCTATAAAAGGAAATGTCCACTCAAAACTCAAAGATTAATTTTACTTGTTCTAACTATAAGTAATCAATTCACAAAAGTGAAAAACTTGTTACATATTTTACTAGACGATAGTCCCAACCACTATTTATTAACCACTTCATTTTGTAGAGCCATTTAAAAATTCTTCACTTAGGTATGTGTAAACATGCTTTGTATTAAAGTAGGCTGGCATTTTAAATCTACAATTTTGAGTCGAGATTGCATTAACTTAAAGGATAGTTAAGAAAAATCTAACCGTAATTTCTTTAAAATAAGAATAAACAAGAAAACAAGCCCTTTACTTCATTTTTCCCGTGTGTTCAATGATAAAGTAATTATGCAATCAATAATTAATCACTACTCGCAACAATGACTACATTATAATTCTAGAAAATAATGCATTCTTCTAAAATGGTTGGTTACATAATAACCAAGTGAGCCTAATACGAACATTAGCATAATAGAGGAGAAACAATGAAAATAAATTGTGCTCCTCTGGAAAAACCAAGACAAAGTAAACTAATATGCAAATATGTAAATGAGTGGATTTAATTCCTAGATAGACATTAAAATGGATAAATATTATTCCAAAAAGTTTTATGATGATGATAATCTTTCTTTGCCTTTGCCTCTTCTGCACTATTAATATTTCTTAATATACACTCATAAAGATTTAGATGATAAAGTACCACCAGCTAAATGAAAACAAAACTAAGTAAATAAGCTATGTAAATAAAATTATTAATGCATATTGTAGCAAAACAATAAATAATCTCATATGCAAGAGCAATTGTTATATTCTACATAATAGGAAAAGAATAATTAATAATAGAAAGATAATTAATAATAGAAAGATAATTAATTTAACTTCAGCTCATCCTTTTTTTGTTAATTGCCAGGAGAGAACCAAAAATATGGGAGTCTTACCTGTAACATTCATCTACTTCTAATGGTATATAGATGGCCAAGCTTCTCAAAATTTCCCACATTTTATTGATACATATAAGTGTAAAATTTGAAGTTTACAGTGATCTTGAGCATTTTGTGCATATACATATCTTGGCAAGGTTACATCTTCCCCTCTCTCATTTTGGCCGTCCCCCAGCCTACAGCCTCCCAGTTCCCATTATTTTTTCCATTAAGTGCCATGAGATAATTATGATCTGGGTTTCTCATGTCAGAGAATCCATTTGATATTTCACTTTCTGCTTCTGACTCACTTCACTAAGCATGATGGTCTTAAGTTTCTTCCATTTGCCAACAAAAGCCTCCAACCTATCTGTCTTTATAGATGCGCAGTATTCCATTGCGTATAAGTGCCACAATTTGTGTATCCTTTGGTAGGTCCAGTGGAAAAGAATTGAAGAAGCAGAGAGAAGCTCAAATACTGAAATACTTGATCTTAGATTAAGGAGCCAAAGGCACACACTTCATAAAGGACAGCCTGTTCAACTCATGGTGCTGGGAAAACTGGTCATCCACACGCAGAAGAATGAACCTAGACACACACTTGTCACCATGCACCAAAATCAAATCAAAGTGGATCAAAGACCTAGACATTAAAAGTGAAACACTGAACCTTCTTGAAGACAAAATAGGCAAATATCTAAAAGACATTGGGGTAGGCAAAGATTTCCTTGACAAGACACCAAAAGCAAAAGAAATTGTCCCCATTGTTAATAAATGGGATTATGTCAAATTAAAAAGTGTCTGCACAGCAAAGAAAATTATCAATACTGTGAAAAGAGAACCGACAAAATGGGAAAAAATATTTACCACCAACACCTCAGATAGGAAGCTCATAACAAAAATATACAGGGAACCGAAGAAATGTAAGCTTCCTAAAATCAACCACCCTAATGAAAAATGCGCAAAAGGAATCAAGAGGCAGTTCACTGATGAAGAAGTTCAAATGGCCAATGAACACACGAAAAGATGTTCAACACCCTTAGCCATGAGAGAAATGAAAATCAAAACATCGTTAAGATACCATCTCACTCCAGAGAGATTGTTCAATACCAAGAACTCAAACAGCAATCAGTGCTGGCGAGGCTGTGGGAAAAAAAGAACCCTCCTGCACTACTGGTGGGAATGTAAAAAAGGTAAAACCTCTATGGATAGCAGTATGGAAGTTTCTCAAAAGCCTGGAAATAAATACTCCCCTCAATCTGATGGTAATCCTTCTGGAAATATTCCCCAAAGAATTAAAAACAGCACATAACAGAGATACATGTGAACCCATGTTCATAACAGCACACCTAACAATAGCTAAAATGTGGAAGTCACCAAAATACCCATCAAATTTTTAAAAGACAACTTGGATGTTTATCTTTGGATCATATATGCTCATTTATAGGAAGAGACTGAAAACAGATAGGTAGGAGATAGACAACAGGTGATAGATAGGTATATGTACTTTATTTTACTCATCTATTTCTTCCATAATTCTACCCACTAAATTCTATCCTGCCTATCACATTTGTTTTATTAAATGTTCTTATCATTGTATTAATTATTAACAGCATGGCCTTTTTTTATTCAAATGAATATTGTCCATTTTTACAATGATCTGAACTACTGATGTGAAAGAGTAATTTCTGAAGCTTCTTTGTGTCCTGACCAGTAGATATATTTCAATCTAATTCTCATAACTAGTGAAGCCATGTTACTGTTTCATACATGAAATTGGTATGCGCCATCGTTATGTTAAGTAGACAAGGTTTCAGTACCCTGATGCATTTCATGGGAAATCAGGTAATTCCAAATAAAATCAGACCTCTGTCTGTTGTATTAAGAGAATATTTATATTGTTTTTTTAATGTCAACATTTTCATTGGTGTTTGAGAGGGAAGAAACAGTTTTATGATGAGAGAAGAAAAATGTAAGGTGTTAAGGCCGGTGGCTTTGTAACAGTAGAATGAATGTTAAAATGAAATTTAAATGTGACAAAAGAATATGTACACTGTGACCAAAGCAGTCAAAAGAAGCATCAGGAGTAGGTATAATAAATGAAACTTCCTGGGTGCCACACTGTCGTGTTGTTTCAATTTGTTGTAAGATACAATTAAGGAATTAGTTTTAGGTGAATATGGCCTTGACCAAAAATTGAGAACTATCAGCTGTGCTTCAAAGATACTAGCTGAAGACACTCACTGACTTCTTACAAGGAGAGAAATTCTTATAAGCTATCGGAGGTCATGGGGGCATGTCAGCTTATAAAAAGAATCTTTAATCTCAAAAACTTTATCCCATTTATCATTGTATTAGCATTTTGTTTTTTGTTTTCGTCTATGTTGACTTGTGTCAATCAAAATGAACCCTAACTTAAAATGTTTTCCTAGTGACAAACTAACATGTACACAAACATATTGTACATAAATAAGAAACCATAAAATACTTTGGATTATTTCCTCCAAATAGCTACTGAAAGTACTTGAATTTTAGACACTTAATTAAGTTTTGACACACCAGAAAAGGCACAGCACAGCTGTAAGGTGTTGATTCTAATAGCTCTTCCCAGTCAGCAGCTTTATCTGTCTCTACATAAGGATATCTTTTCTAAAGAACTCCATTTTAAGTCGCTTGAATCTGATATGGTTTTAAGATTTCTTTCCAATGTTAATATAGTGACTCTTATGAGCTACTACCCACAAGGGGAAAATTCTCAATTAAGAATATTTCAGTTTCTCACCACTCAGAAATTAAGCCAACAAAATTATTAGTGTAAAATGGAAATTAAGAACAAGGAACAATCAATGTAACGTTAGAATGGCGGACTGGAACTCTTCAGAGGCATTTAATTGGAAACCTGCTGATCCTGGAAGTACATGAGGGCAATTGTTCTCTATTCAATTTTTCTTGTGTTTTTTTCCAAGAGTCTGTTTAATTATTCACCTTTCATTCACTAGAACAATGTATTGAAGCCAACTATACACCAGCCTCTGTTAATCACTACTCCAGTATTTCTGATATTCAACTAATGGCAATTTTGGCCTGAAACTATGTTGCTAAATTATTTTTACAGTAAAATTAGTGTGGTAGAATTAAATGATAGTTTAATTGACCACATTTTATTTACTCTGTACATGAAACAAGATAGAAATGGGATCTGACATACAGTACAAAATAGGAGGGGTTCCCGATATTTCTGGGTTCCCTTTCTGACTAGAAGCCCCCCTCCTTTTCCATTCTGTTTTCCTTATTTCCTCTTCTATACTTTTCCCAATGAAATGTTCGGTTCACACACAGACACACACACACACACACACACACACACACACACACACACAGAGAGAAAGTAAAATAAGAGTCCTCTCTGCTTTGCAATCATATACAGGCTTGTAAACCCCATGTAAACCCCATGACTCAGGCGTGTACTGTCAAAGATGCTTCTGTTTTCAGGCTGCGTGGTACATTTAAATGAGATAACTTGTCTATGGAGGTCCCTGTTTGTATAAAATAATTGGAAGAGTTCTTTGATGTCATTGGGACAGTCAAGCTTGTAGTGTGAATTTGATTGGCTTTGGTGTTATTCGAGAAATTGGCGGAGCACAGTTCTAGGAGGGTCTAGGGAATCATCAGGTGTAAGCTGACTATTGTATTCTTTCACCCACTCTTTCCCCTTGTTTCCTGTTTCCTTCCTCTGCTTCCCAATCGCCACAAACTAGACAGCATCCCTGCACCTTGCCTTTCCGCAATGATGTCCCTGCCTTGGAGCCAGCTAAGTATGGGCCAAATCCCCTTAAAACATGAACCATGAGGCTGGAGAATTGGCCCAGCAGTTAAAGTGCTTGGCTAGCAAATACTAAGGTAAGCACTAAGTACCAGAGTTCAATTTCCCAACATGACGTAAACTGGGCTTAGTGGTATGCACCTATAATCCCAGCACTTCAGGAGGAGGAGGGCGGGCTGAGGCAGGAGGATTGCCTTGAGTCCAAGGCCATCCTGGGCTCTATAGTGGGTTCAAGACAGGCCTGGACTACAGCATGAGACTCTGTCTCAAAGAAAGAAAGAAAGAAAGAAAGAAAGAAAGAAAGAAAGAAAGAAAGAAAGAAAGAAAGGAAGGAAGGAAGAAAATAAATTAAATCCCAATTAAGTTGTTGATGTAGGCAGTATACCCAGCACTAAAAAATCAGACTAACACAGAAACACACACACAAAAAAATTGTTTGAGACAAGTGGATTCATTGCTGTAAGTCTATTTCACCACGTGGTTTAGAAACTTCTCTTTGTTTTTGTTTTTGAGACAGGAGCTTGCTTTGTCATCCAGGCTGGTCTTGAACTCACTATAGAGCTCAGGCTGGGCTAGACTTCACAGCAATCCCATTTTAGCCTTCCCCGTGCTGGGATTACAGGCATGTACCCTCACACCCCGTCTTTGTGGTGCTGGAAGATTTAAAACCGGGACTCCCAACCTTCTAGGCAAGCTTTCTAATTACTAAGATATACTTCCAGCCCCTACAAAATTTTATGATTGGTTTGTGGGAGGAGATTGCAAGAGTTTGGAAATGGAAGTTTGAGAAACTCCAGAACGAAATAAGCAGAACTTGATGCATGATTCTAGTTGGGGCTCACAAGACCATGTTGTTGATAGCAATGTGACCAATGACCAGGCTCAGGAGGTTTCATTTGGGGACAAGGACACAATTGATGCTTGGACTAGATCCCACGTGTAGTATGCATTAGTAGAAATTTAGCTAACATTGTTTATGTATGTCCAAAAATTGGGCTGGAGATTGAAATTATGGGTGGTGGGTTAGCCGGTCAGGCAGAGAAAATTTCAGGATAACCCAAAATTCAGGCTGTGATATGGAATTACCGGTTGCTTTCAGCCAGATTTATGGTAAGAATCAGGAAAAGACAGAGCAGAAAAAAATTGAAAAGGCTAAATTTTCATGCAGAGAGAAATACATGTAAACCTAGGAACAAATGAATATGTTTTCTAGAGAGATCGGCACCTTTAAAAAGAAGCTAGGTACTGTACAGAGACAAGAGCCTGATCCCTGGAGGCGATCACAGAAGCCAGCCAGACTGCACCACAGGCTCACTAGCACAGAAGTGCACACCTTTCGTTTAAGAAGACAGCTCCTGGGCCCACTGCTAAAAGTCATCCCTGGAATCAATTCCTTGGGATTCATCTACTCTGTTCGACTATGAAGTCACTCAGAAGACTGCTGCAGCAATGATCCAAGGGGTCCTGGGTAATGCTTCCACTGAGAGAAGACCTTTGCATGATCCACACAGTGGTGGTTTTACCAGGAAGGGAGGCCTGGGAGGCCTGAAGAAGCTCCTCAGAGGGCTGTGTGTGGAGCTATGATAATGAAGCCAAAGGTGATGCGAAGGCCCTAGGAAGGTGGAGATGCTGAGGAAAGCCACAGGCCATGGATGCAGCCTGCCCAAGAGGGCTGTCACATGGACTGCAAAACCATGGTGGTGGATTTGTCCTAGTCTCTGGATATTAAACAATGGGATTTGTTGTCTGCCCTACTGGAATTCAATCTGGCTTCGGTTCAATTCTTTTCTATTTACCTATTTCTCCTTGTTGAAATTGCAATGTTTACCCATGCTATTGTAACTTGGTGTTATGTAACTTGAATTTTACATTTAGAGAGGTTCTTAATTAAGCATATGCCCTCAGTTTCAGGTTTGAATTTGGGCTTTAAAAAACATGGAATACATATAAATTTTATGATTATTTTTGCTAGATCTGTAAAAAATTGCAGCTAGCATTTTGATAGGAATTGCATTGAATCTGTATGATTTGGCAGTATGACCATTTTGAGAATATTAGCTCTACCTACCCATGAACAGGGAATTATTTTTATTTTTAATGTACTATTTATTTTTGTGGTTTTCATTGCAGAGATCCTTCACTTCAGTGGTTAGATGGATAGTCTTTTTGTTTTTTTGGGTTTTTTTTGTTGTTGTTGTTGTTTTTTGAGGCTACTGAGCGTGAGATTGTTTTTCTCATCTCTTTCTTGGGATTTTATTTTTAGTATAAGGACTACCATAGATTTGTATGTATTAATTTTGTATTCTTCAATTTGGTGGAATTTGTTAATTTTAAGAATCTTCTGGTGAATTTTTGGGAGTTCTTTATGAAAAAGATCATGTCATCTGGAAATACGAATAGTTTGACTTCTTCATCTCCAATGCAAATTTCTTTTTGTTTCATTCTCTTCCCCAATTGCTGTGGCTACCATTTGAGTATTGAATAGAAGGGTTGAAAGTGGACACCCTTGTCTTGTTCCTGACTTTAAGGGAAATACTTTCAATTTTTCCCAATTTAGTATGATGTTGGCAGTAGATTTGTAATAAATGGCTCATATCATTTTGAGGTAACGTCCTTCTCTACCTATTCTCATCAGTGATTTTATTATAAATGAATATTGAATTTTGTCGAAGGCTTTTTTGCATCTATGAAGATGATTATGTAGTTCTTGTTTTTGCTTATGTCGAGCACTACATTAAATGATTTATGTATGTTGAGTCATTTTTCCTCACTGGGATGAAGCCAACTCGGTCATGGTGTTTGCTCTTTTTAATTATCTATTGCATTCTTTGTGCAAGTATCTTATTGGGGATTTTTATATCTATCATAATTAAGAAAATTGGACTGTAGTTTTCTTTTTTTTTAAGTATTTGGCAGGGTTTAGTATCAGGGTAATGCTGGCTTCCAGGAACGATTTTGGTAGAGTTCCATATTTTTCAATTTCATGGAAAAGTTTGAAAAGTATGAAAAGTATTGATGTTACTTCATCCCTGAAATCCATATAGAATAAGAATAGGTCCAGGATGTTCAAAGCAATCCTGAGCAACAAGACAAAGAAGGCGTGATGATCTTGCATATGAAGTTATATTACAAAGTAACTGTGATATAATACAAAAACTTAACGGTAATGGTACAAAAACAGGTGTATCTGTGGAATGGAATTTAGGATGTAGACACAAACCCAAGCACACTTAGCCAAAAACACACAGTGGCAAAAGGATAGCCTTTTAACAAATGGTACTGGAAGAACTAGTTATCCACAACAAAAGATTGAATATAAGTCCACGTCTATCACCCCATAGTAAAATCCACACAATGGATAAAAGATTTAGATATTCAAATAGAAACAATAAGCTTGCCGGAAGACAAGATAGGTAAAACTATGGAATACATAGAGATAGCCAAGGACTTTCTCAACAGAATACACAAAACACGAGCAATAATATCAAGAATTAACAATTGGATTATATCAAATTGAAAAACTTCTGCATGGCAAAAGAAACAACAAACTAAAGAAAAAACCCACAAAATGCAAAAAATAAAAAATATTGCAACCTACTTCTCAGAAAGACAGTTACTATCTAGAATATACAAAGAATTGAAGACAAAATGCATCCTTCAAAATAAACGACCCAACTTAAAAATGAGCAACTGAAATGCAAAGATAGTTCTCAGAAGAAGAAGTACAAATAATTAAAAAATATATATAAAGAAGTTTCTACATCTTTAGCTATTAGATAAATAAAATTATAATAGCATTAGGTTTCATCTTGCTGTAGCAAGAATAATTGTTATTACGAACTCAAAAAAACAAAAGGTGCTAGAGAGAACATGATTAAAAAGGAATCCTTTTTATAACCATTGCGAAAATCCATATATGGAAATTCTTAAAAAACTGAAAATAGATACTACATTTGACCTAGCTGGAGATCTCCTGAGTATCTCTCCGAAAGACTTGAAACTGTCCTAAAACACAGATACCCGAATATCTATGTTTGTACCAGCACAACTCATAATAACTAACTTGTGGAAGATGTTGATATAAGCTTAATAGATCTATAAACAAAGAAAATGTGATACATATACACAATGGTCTATGACTCTGCCATAAAGAAAGATAAAGTTAGACAAAGATAGTCATTTGTAAGAAAACTTGTGCGACATGAGACCATTCCGTTTAGTGAAGCGCATTGGACTCAGAGACGAACTAGATCATGGTTTCGCTAACATGAGAAGCTCAAAGTTTAAATAAGTGAAAGCTAAATTGGAGAGATAGTAGGAAACAGGGAATAGATGTGTGGAAAGGGTGGTGAGAAGTGGGAGGGGATGGGAGACGGGCATTGTGGGACAGGGGAATGGGAAGGGATGGTGATTGTTAATTTCAATTTGGAACATACACCAAAAGACTTGTGTATTTAGGTACTGTGGACTACATATGAATTCTGTGTGCTCTTAGAAGGGGGGAATTATAGGAGAGTGGATTATAGGTACATGGTGGAAGCCAGGTTTATGGTAGATTACAGATTATAGTATGTTGTAGATCACAACATACTATAGTGTGTGGCACACTACCAGGCGCGTGACCTATAAGAGTCAGATTCTTGGGCCTTAACCTTATTAAGGCAAAGCACCGAGGCTGGACACAGGAGGAGAGAGTCACTGGGATAGGACCTGGAAGGTCCTATGACAGTTCCGCCTTTCCTCCCTCAGTGGGATTCCTCTTCCCATAGCTTTCTAACATCTAAGCCTCTATCATGTGCTGCCACCACTACCAGCCTCTCATGAATAGACTGCAAGCTTTGGAAACTGTGAGCCAAAATAAATCTTTCCTCTCTTAAGCTGTGGTTGACTGTGATCTATTGTGTTATTCAGCTTTCTTTTATTGTAACAAAATTTCTGTGATAATCAGCTTAGGAGAGATTTATTTCAGCTCACAGCATTGGGGATTTCAATTCATGGTCAGTTTCATACTTAAAGCATTCGAGAAGCAAGGAAAGGAATAGAAAGGGACTATGGTCCAAATATCTCTTTCTAAGCCATTATCCTGTCACTTACCCTCATCCAGTTATGATCCCCATTTTTAATGTTCCACTACCCCCAATGGTCTATGTTCCTGCTTCTTATCATTTCTCTTTTGTCTTTTAATTACTTGTAATTTGTAAGAGAAACCATATGATATATAGCCTTTTGTATCTGATTTAATGCATAATGGTCTCACAGTGCATTCATTTTTCTATAAATGAACCAAATGCACCCTTCTTTATGGCAGATTAGTGTTCCATTTCGCATTTATGCCAAATGTACTTTACTCATTCGTCTTTTGGTGTGCATATAGGGTGTTTCCAAGGTGTAACTATTATGAACTTATCTGTAAACATAGACACACATCTTATCACTGTAATATGATATCTTTAGCTCTTGCAATGATACACAGAAGAGAGTAGAATAGAATTTTATTACTCAGTTTCAAAAAAAATCTCAATACCGATTTCTATAGAAATACTACTAGTTTGGAGTCCTAGCAATCTAGAAAGTTTTTGTTTTCCCAGCAATCACACCAGCACTTGTTATTCTTGGGTCCTTGTTAATAGTCATTCTTACTGGAGTAAAGAGGAATCTCTCTGCTATTTGGCATCACTCTGCTTCTTGAGAATAACGATTTTCTTGGCAGCCAATGTCAAACAGCCTTTCTTTTTCCAGCATATGTTTTCTTCCCATTTGTTGAAGCTCAGATGACTGAAGACCAGGGTTCTTTGTGCATCCTTGGTTCTGTTCTATTCATCCACCTGGGTGTTTTTGTGCCAGTACCATGTGGTATTCATCACTGTGGCCTTGTAATATAACTCAATATCCAGGATTGTGATGACTCTGGTTTTGTCCTTGCTGCTTAGTTTTGTTTTGACTATTCTGTTCTTTTCTGATTCCACATACATCTTAGGGTTTTTTTTTTTTTTTTTTTTTTTGCATTTCCCGTGAAGAGTGCTGTTAGCAATTTGATCAGAATTACATGAAACCTATATAATTAGTTATCGTAGTAAAGCTATTTTTACCTAGTTGGCTCTGTCTAGCCAAGGAAAGAAAATATTTTACTATTTTCTCATATCTTCTTCAATATCTTTTTTCAACATACTATAGTCTTCACTGTACAAGACTTTAACTTTCTTGGTTAGTTTTATTCATACACATTTTAACGGTTTTGAAGTTACTGTGAATGGATGATTTTTTCTGATTTCTTTCTCATTGAATTTACTGTGTTACCTGAAGGAATGATAGACACTTTAAGCCATTTCATAGAAAGATATTGGTCCTCAGTGATCCTTGGCACTGGTATGACAAGACCATATCCACTATCTCAAATTGCTCAGCAGATCAAAAAAATCTATAAATTAAATTCAGATATGAAAGATCAGTAATCTCAGATATGAAAATGGAAATCAATATAAATATATTTTATCAATGTACTTGTTAATTCATAATTAAGCATGTAATCCTTGAATTTCTCCTATTTTTCAGGTCTAGAAATTGATAGGAAAACATGACAAAAGAAACTTGCCTTTGTAATAAAGGAGAGTTTACAATTTTATCACCATCTGATGCCAAAAACTTGAAAAATGTCTCATCATAGAGAAATATGTTCTGGTTTCAGGTTTAGAAAAAAAAAATCTTGAGCCATGGGTTCTGTGACACATTGAGAATAATTCCTTCTTGCCTTCTTGTACACAAAACACAACACAGATATAGCAAGAAGGGGGGTCAAGCCAGAAGACATTTTGAAAAAAGACCCAAGTGCACATCATCAGTGTAATTATTTCTACTGTTGTTTATACTGTTGTTTTCACAAGTTGCAAAAAAAAAAATCAGTGTTACAAAAGAAATAATACATTTGCAAAAGGCATGAATCAAGCTTTGGGGTTTTGGAAGACTTTGAAACGGCTTTGAATGGAACCACTAATACAATTGGGAGTCAAATGTGTATTGGCTGAAACCAAGAAGATCGTTTTTTAATTTTATGTTGGTGAGTGAATTAGAGAGCTTTTTACACAAAACTGTGTTAAATTTGAAGGATTTTCACAGGCAAGTTTTATCAGTCAAGGTCCTCAGTTATACTGAGAGAAGGTGACAGAGATCGGAAATGGCCAAGAGTGCCATTTAGACAGTAACATACAGACTGAGCAACGCGATGAGCTTCTTACCTCGTCGTATGCAAGATCAGCAGCGTCTGTCACCTTCATAATGGTGAGTAAAACTTAAGCAGTCATGACAATTTGCTTAAGAGTTGTGCGCCCAGCTGGAAGTGCTCTCTTTGACTCCACCTGGTTTCTCTCACAGCTCTTGTCTCTGTCATTTCATCCGGCTGGGCTGTTTGATGTCCTGTGACATCAGATTCAACTGGATAGCTCGGGTGCAAACACTGCAAAAGTTGTAGGCTGTGCATTAGTTTTGGCCCTGCATTATTCATGGCAAGGTGTGATGCTTCAGGCCGAAGGAGCTGGGCAGCAGACCCTTTTTTATTTTGTTGCCATTGGAAATGAATCTCAGCAGAAAATCCTTCCCCACAACTTTCCACAGGAGTCTGAAATGTTGGGTTAGAGATTACTCCTCAAGGGAAATGGAGCGTTCTATTTGCAAATCCTCTTGGGGAAGCTAACACACTAAGTCCATGATCATTTTCATATTAGAACAGAATAACATATTTTTTCGACAGCAAGATATGAAAGAATTGAAGATGTTTTAGGACAAAATGGAGTAAGTCTAGCGGAGTAGACTTCTCTATGAGGCACTAGTAAGTGCATGTCTCCGGGCAAAAGGAAGGAAACAGGATTAAACAGCTGTCGTCAGGCAATCAGTAGAATCTACCCTGTATCTCGGCTTTTTCATATACTTGAGCGTCAACCATTTCCTCTGGATGTGCTTATTTTATTAGCAACATTGCAATACCGAGTCCTGAGGAAGAGCCGCTGCTGCCAGAAAAGCAAATCCCAAAGAGAGACGAGCAGGTGGGTCTGGAGAAGGCAGTGTGCAGTTTTTGTATCACTGATGTTGGGGTGGCTTTCTGGAAAGGAAATTACCTTTGAAGTCACCCATAGGAGTGCAAGTGACCCTCTACCCTTGCTTCTTTAAGGGACCCCTCATGTGCACTTCTGTAGGCACCCTTTCACCCTATTCTTGCAAGTAGCCCAAATAAATTCATTGGTTCACCAAATTGGAATTCAGTATAATTGTTGCTTAGCTATAATTACTTGGTGTATTTCTTATAAGTTTAGATGGTATCAGCAACTCTAGGTGAAATTTGCTTCAGCGCTCTTACATACATTTAAGGTCATTTGTATTTTGTATTTATTAAGTTTAATAGTATACATTCACTCCTCATTCTTAATGACAAATGTATTATTCATTTTAAATATTTAAGTGGAATTTAGATCAGTCTTATTAGTAATATTTCATTTTTGCTTTTAAATCTAACCAACCCTTCAACCCTTATTAATTCCCATTTTCTAGACAATTGTACTATTAAGTAAGGGATTGAAATAGTCCTCATCTTCTGTGATAAAATATAAATGAGTAAGAAACACATAACTTAGGTGACTTTAAGGAGAAGTAATAGAAACATTGCAGGGTAAAGAATTTTCAGTTGGGCCAAACTTGTAAACAATTTATGATACAAAACATACTAAGCCCATTAGAATATGCTGACATTTTTTACACTGTTACAAATACCTTTAGCGGATATTCTCAATGTATATTTATAAAGTAATTGATCAGATTTGCTACTATTTCTATTCAAATCACTTAGCATTATACCTCCAAAATTTATTGTGTTGTGTAAAGTTAATGGCCTGAAAGAGACAGAAGGCAAGCAGAATTAATTGGCAAATTAAATGTAGAAAAGAGAGAAATTTATGTTCCAAGGCAATTCTTTCACAGGAAACCTAGCTTTGTCTTATGTGTCACATGACTTCTTTGAGCTCCCTCCCTGGCCTCGGATGCTCACTCATTTCCATGTGACTGAATGTCTCCTGCTTTGCCAGCTTGGATTTTAAAGGATCTAGTTATCAAAGGGAGGAATTCAAACTTGTGTTTTGTTTTGGGGTTTTGCATGATTTACTTCCCTGTATATTCCTCTGATAAAGCATAAACTTCTAATATCTTACTATGTCATTTTCCACATTATAATTGAGAAATAAAGCAGTGGAGGAATAAAATAAAATTGATAAATATAATTGAAAAATAAAACACATATAGTTTTCTTTCTGTGCTTTTTTCCCCCTGAAATAATACAAACTATGTGAACATAACCTGAGGCCTATAAGGCTCCTGTCAGGTAATGAGTCCACCCATTATCACCGCAGGGGAAAGACAGCTCCTGCACACCGGCATTCATCTCTAGGCTTCTAAAAGGCATTCCACAAACTCTTGCAAATTCCTCAGACCTTTCTGCTACTGACCATGTACTCAAACTTTCCTTTTACCCTGTCTCATAGGCTTTATACTTTGGTAGCCTAACTCTACTTACCTGAGACCACAACATCTCTAATCATATATTACTACAACTAAAAGAAACAGGATTTGTAAGAATGAAACTCAGGATAGAATTTTAGGGAAATATTTTGAATTCACATCAAGCAAACCCTGAAGATAGCATGATATATATGAAAACATTGTCTAGTATGTTAATCAATAGATTTAATCGATACTACCATTTATTTCACATAGCACTATTGGGATTTCCATTCAAAATGAAAAAAAAAAAAAAAAACAAATACAAGAAACTTGAATATCTTGACCTAAGATGTAGCCTTCTTGTAGAACAACGTAAAAAAATAAGTTTAGATTAACGAGAGTGATTAATTCTGACTCTATCACCTATGCTCTTCTCCTTACTACAAATGTATAAATAAGTATTGTTAAATATAAGTGTGACTATAGACACATAAAATATAGATACATATAGAAATAGTTGGCAATATATAATTTTCATCGCACATATATTTTTCCTTCATGTGTAAAATTTACACGAAAAAGATGAAACTAAAATAACATCAGAAGACACTTCAAAAGTAAGAGGACAAAATCTTTCAAAAGTTTACTTTTTGTAAGAACAAGCATACATTAATAGAAGCTGTCAAAATCAACTTTTTATAGAATTTCGAAACGCAATGTTTATTTACTGAATTCTCTCAAAAGTCTGTCAAGTTTTTTTTTTTTTTAATGTGACTGGATTTTTTTCAGAGTAAGCAGCTTTGTTGTATTTTAGCTTTTCCTAATCTTGCCAGGCTCTGCCCAACTTCTCCGTAGACCTGATGTGATTTGGATCTGGAGTGTCCCCCAAGAGCCTCATATCTTTTGATGTTGGGAAATACTCATGCAAGCACGTGCTGTTGAGAGGCAGGGCCGGATGGGAAGGGATGCAGCCCTGGGGTGTATGTGCTTTCTAACTTTGTGTCCACATATTTGCCCATTCTTAATGTTGTCCAATAAGTACTGAACTACATAAATCATCTGGAATCTTATTAAAATGCAGTCACTGCTTCATTAGGTTTGGAGTAATCTAAACACCTGCCATTTCAAGAACATCTTAGATTCTGTTGATGCCATTGGTGTACAGGGTGGAATTTGCATAGCAAAGTCAGGACACCCTGATGGATGCATCAAAGAAGTGCAGTGAGGACGATGGCGCTCTAGGGTGAGTCTGGTCCTGTGCACACACAGTGCGTCAGAAGAGGAAGAAGCTGCAAAATCTGAAACCTCCGATCTTCCTTCTTTCTCTGCTGAATCTCTCATTTTACACTGCCTTTCCGTAGCACCACGTTAAGCTTCACAAATTCTGTTTGATGTCATGCAGGGAAATTGAATTCTTCTCCACGTCCACATTCATTATCACAATTACTTTGCAGATTACTGGGAAATCAGAATATTAATCACGCAAATTAGTATCACACAGTAAAAAATAAATTGTAATACTTGTGGTGAATGAGGCACGTTGAGAAGAATAAGGATCTGAAGCTTGATATGACTTGAATTCTGCAGAGACATTAGGCAGAGGAAACAGAAGAAAGAAGGTTGATGAGAAAGTTGGAAAGGAAGTTGTGAAAATTCACTTTGGATAATTGTGTATGGGGAAGGGAAAGGATCTGGAAAAGACCCATTTAATACCACCAAGCACACTTCTTTCTGGTAGTAGAAGATTGCCTGATGAGGTATGCACTCAGGAGTAGAGGGAATTTCAAAAGAAGGCCACAGCAGGTAGGTAGCTTGCAGGGGCAAGTGCTTCCTCTGTGGCATCCCTACATCTTTTGGGATATGCAGTACCTGCAAGATGCTAGCTTTTTCCGAAAGTCTATGACTCAGAATTAGACAATCAGGAGCATCTGTAATTAGTTCACGACTTCTATTACCTCATCTGTTATAAAGCTCAAGTGATAGTTCTTTCATAATTAATATAAGGAAGGCAAGCAAGGGTGAGTGAGAAGTGAAGGAGACAGAAACAAGACAAGTCCCAAACATCCATGGGCTCATTGTCTGGAGGGGACAATAGATGAATAATCATGACTGCAGGATAAGTGCAGAGTCGGACTTGCTGCTAGGGCCACGGGAGCAAATGTTGGGAGAGTCTTTCTGCCTCGATCCATTGAGAAAAAGGATGAATTGCAAGTTTTGTGTTGCACATACTAACGAGAACTTGGCTTCTCCAAACATTCCTCAATCCCTCCAAAAGAAAGCACCTGCTGTGGAGCTGGAGGTGGGAAAGGCGGTATCAGTAACAAAGACAGCTTCTGTTAAATCCTAACCCATTTAGAATACAATGCTGAGGGTTCTTGGACTCACCTTATTTAGAATCAATGACTTTATTAGTATGTTAATTAACACAACATTCTAACAACACACATACATTCATTTTTTATTAAGAAACCATTTCTTTGATATGTCTGCAGATAAATCAATCCATGCACATAAGAGTCCTGTGCCAAGTTACAGCCTGCCGATAAGAACCTAAATTCAACAATGAAAAGATGTTGGATTATTTATAATGAGAAATTTCATACAATTCTAACACTCCAGCCTTCCCAGTTAAATGCTAACAGTCAAATTCGTTTGTCCGAATCATCAAAAGTCACCCAGCTGTAGCAAGCTTTTGAGGCTGTAAAACAGTAAAACTGAGCCCCGAAGAGGAAAGGGGACTTGGCAAAGGTCACGCTGCTAATTGGCAGCTGTGATATTTCGACTTTGTTTTGCTTTGGTGAGTTGCTTTTCTTGAGAAAATGAGTTTTTGCAGAAATCAAACAAATATCCTGACAGGAGGAGGGCTTGAGGGTTGCAAGGGCGGGCAAATCTTGAGAAAGGAAAGTGGGAGAGCTCATGAGAGAAGAAGTGTCTATCGGTGCTTATTTACAAGGATGTCATCCGCCTGAGGTAGCAGTATACAGGACTTTAAAAGATGGACACATCTAACTTTGAACTTCAGCTCTATATCCTAGGAGCTCTGTGACTTATGGACGGTCATATATCACATAATGAAAACACCGTTTTGACCAAGAAGTGGCATCATTTACAATGGTGGCCCATTAGAGAACTTAATACGTATACTGCATGGTGATGTCATAAGCATTATTGTGCAACATACTGCACCATGCCCGTGTTTGTGGTGATGCCTATGGCAAACCTATGGCACTGCTGGTCATGGATTCAGCTGTACACACTACCTAATACTTAGTAGGGATAATATGATAATAGAGATAACATATTATTTTGGAAAATACTCCTTCTATTCGTAAGACAAGGCTTCCTATAAAACAGAATGTCATGTTACATTGACAACAGGCTCCTACCTGTTGTTTTTACTGCAGAGGTGACAATGAGTGATGACTTATGCCATCCAGGTTGATGCAAATACACTTCGTGATGTTTGCAGCTACAAAATTGCCTACCACACAGTTCTCAGAATGTATCCATCATTATACAATATCTGATTAGATTCAAACTCTACTCCAAAAATACTCCATCAAAAAATTTAGGAGCGTAGTAGACCATCTCCTAAGTCGCTAGGCAGATAAAATGTGTTCAGGCCCTGTGCCTGTCCTGAACTTTTTTTCTTGAGTAGAGAATTAAGAATCAATAATAAAGAATGTTTGAATGCTGGCTTAGGGAAATTACCCTTCTGCAAATAAATTTGACTTCCTGAGGGGAGAGATGAAGGACTGAAACAAGAGTTCCTGTGGTTCACTAGAAAACCAGTTGCATAAACATGAAAAAATGTAGCCATATAATCTAGAGATACAAAGAGAAAGATTTAGAAAGCATTTGCAGAACAAAAGGAAGGGTTTAAAATGTTATTTTATGGTCCAATAATGCGATAATAACACTAATTTAATAATATGATATATAATAATATGATAATACAATAATAATGTCAGATATGTTAGTTATTATATTCAACAGGGGATTTAGACCAGCATTTTCACTTAACAGAAAGATGACTATTGAGCCAAGTGATTATAACATAATTACATACTAACCCATAAAAGAATTTGAAAAGAACCCATGATTTCTGACTGTCACTCTAATAAATTGTGGTGGGCACAGAGATGATGTTAAGAGTAATTTATTAAATTTAGGTGTAGATTAACTTGCAGGGATGTTATGAGTACTCAGAAAGGTCAATGTGACAGTCGCTAGGTAGACACTTGGAGTCAGAATAAAGGTTAAGACTTCACTGCTCATGAGTCCCATGAGCTGAGGATATTTCTGAAGGCAAGTTAGTTCCGTGGTTCCCTAATAAAATAGCACAACCTTAGAGATATCCAGAAATAACCTCAGCACCCAGGATCAAAGGAAAAGTGACAGTCAGGGGTTCCTTTCTTCAGTCTCTCTTTATCTGCTACATACACAAAGTTTGGCATACAATTTGGGAAAACAACAATTGTGCTGCTGAACTACAATGGTAGAATTCCAAGGCTATTACTGCGTATCGTAGGGTCTCCCTTTCTTACCAAGCCTTTCCTGTCTTAAATCTCATCTTTCGGTCTAATTCAAAAAATAGTAAATTTTATAAACTTAGTAAGTGCAGACATTGATTGGTGATACTAGTTTTAATTTTTGTATTTCACTATATATAATTATTTATGTGTACTTACATATAAATTATTTTTGTGCTACATGTTTTTCTATACTTTGTTATATATAACATATACGTACATACATACAAATGACATACAAATGACATACCTGTCCTGATGGTGCCTGAAAAACTCTTGTTTCCCGACTAAGCATAAGAACGAAGCAAAGACGGCAAACTGCCTCCATTTTACGTTTGCATGTACAGATGATTGTTGTAGATTTCCATCAGAGATTGGGAAGACAGAACTGATAAATATGCAGTGATTTTATAAATGTCAATTACAATTATTAATTATATAGGAACAAGTCTCATGAAAAAATATATACTTTTTTATTACATGATATAGCAAGAAACAAGTTTGTACTCAGTGGACTACAAAGATATTGTTAATTTCCACAATACATGAAACTCCTCTCCAGATAGAAAGAGGTACTTATAGAGTATGTGGGGTGAGACTGTGTGTTGTGTTATTTTAAACTTCTCACCACAAAAGCTAGGCATTCAGGACTGGAGAGGTAGCACAGAGATTACAGCCCTTCCAAATGTAAGACCTTGAGTTCAATTTCCCAGACTCACATACGCCAGGTGGTGGTATACACTGGTAGTCCCAGCAATCTGGAGGCTGAGGCAGGAAGGTTATTGTAAGTTTGTGACCGGCCTTGACTATATAGACCTGCCTGAACTACAGAACAAGACTCTGTCTCAAAAACAAAACAAACAAACAAACAAACAAACAAAAAGACAAAATCTAGACATTCGTTAGGAGTTCCTGTATGTTTGATCTTGGGTTGCAATTAATTGCGGGATTAGAATTCACGTTGGGTGAGGCCAGCTATGCTCCATTTCAAACCTTAGTGTAATATTTAGCATCATATGGAGTTTGCATGCTTCACTTGCTTGAAGCATCAGGTGAGAGATGTAGGTTTCTTTTGCAGAATTTGCTTACCCAGACTGTGGTGTTCTCTGGTAAAGGCTGTGAGAGTGGTCACATGAATTCTCTCCTAAACTCTAAGACTGCTAAAGAATGCTGTACAACTCGTGGAAACAACTAAGGCAGGAAAGATGATAAAAGGGTATTGCAAGTGCTGACTGCATATATCCTTCTGTAAGCAGTGTCTGGGCGGATCTTGCATGCTTGGTACAAAGTCCTCATTGCAATTCTAAAGGGTGCGTGTAACTCTACAGAATCTTTTCTAAATTTTTTTCTTCCTTTTTTTTCCATCCCTCTCTTACTGTGCAATAATTTTTCATTTCACAAATGGCTCTGGAAGAACTGCTCATCAATTTCCTTTTAAAAATCTTGGATGATGATGCTCTGCTGTGTAATAACTTGTTTATTTCATTCTACTTGATTTTCTTTTACTTTATTTTAAGAAATATCTTGTTTCGCTTTTTAAAGACAGATTGCAGGAGTTTCAATAGCGATTTGTGGTTTGTGAGATTCTTGCTGAACGTGTTTGTGCTTCATAGCAGTTTTCCTCCTGGGAAACAAACGGTGCTCGTGGAATGAGGATTAACTTGTGTTTGGGGTGACTTCTGCCTGCTGGCTGAGTCCTCCAAATGGGAGTTTTCTTTCCTTGAGAAATGATAGTGATGAGACCTTGTACAGGCGTCTTGTTGTGAATGTTAAAGACTTAGATCAACTAAAGATTTACTAATCGAAGCTGACAGACTGATCTCTGAGCTTCCTTTCGGACATGCAGCCCTGACTGACTGCTTTGTACACGTGTTGAACTTGTCACCATAGTAACAATTCATCTGATCTGCAGAATGGTGTGAGAGCCTCACTGTCCTTAACTCGATTTGAGCTACACAAATTTGTGAGGACTTAGTGTGTTGGAGATCTGATGTCTAACTCACAGTGTGTTGTAAGAGAATTTGATGAATAACGCCACTTGTAAATGAGTTTCTGTAGAGCATGTTGAGCCTACATAACAGAAGAAAACTGCTCAGTTTGTGTAGCATATTAGCTATGTGTATGCAGGTAAGTCCAGTCACAATACACCCAACAGATACATTAAGAGAATTGCTGCTTGGAAACAGCAAATGCACAATCAAATATGATTACTGTGATATTTGAAAGTAAGGCTGTCTCTTATGTATAAGGTCCTTTTCCCTCAGGCTGGAAATGACTTTTCTTTGTTTCTACCAATTTATTTCTCTATTCATGCAACCTAAATTTCTTCAGGGATGAAGTTTCAAAAAACGTGTTCTGTTCTCAAAGGTTGTTTAGAAAAATGGGGGTGTACAAGTTTGCTTCAATTATAATTGCTACCTAATTAAAATATTGTTGCCTCAAAGGAAAAAAAAAACAGGATAGTAAATAAGTAAATAGTGTGTTCAGTGGGCAGAACAGTTTGTGCGGAGGCCAAGAAAATACACCCTCAATAGGATACGTTAGTAGCTCTCCATAACATGAGAGTGACTAGTAGAAAGTTTGCATAATAAATTTCAGAACCTAAAAGTGTAGACAAACCAAGATGGCAGTGGATATCTGTTGATGTTCTCAAGAATAAAAGAGAGGAGTTTTCTGCATAAATAGAAATTTAATTAAACAGTCTGAAGAGTAATTATAAATCGAGAGAGAGAGGATTAAGTTTATAGACTAATTAAGTGAGATAAGGGAAAATGAGGACCTGATTGAGGACAGTATATATTTCATAAGCTGTTGTGTAATACGCTATCATGATAAAAGGCTTGGAACCTAGAAAGTAGAAATTTGACTATGTGCACTTGCATTTTTGTGACCGTGCACGCCATGTACAATAAGGGGAAATAATATCATGGAAAAGTAAAGTTTCATTGATACTTTTTAAATATTTCAATCATTTTGCATACTACTGTCTTTCCTCTTGAGAAAATAAAAAGATCTTTAAAGTTCATGATCCAAATACATTTTTTTAAAGTTGGTAGATAATAAAAATTTGCATTCAACTATTTTTAAGCCAATTTGCAAGACTTTTTGTCACCATGAACAAACTTATGAAACCATTGATTAGGAATCCCTCCTGCAAGAAATATGCCTCTGGAAGTCCTTGTTGCCCTCTCCTTGAACTTCTTGGCTATGCTGTCCATGCAAATGGGTTGGTAATCATCCAAGTTCAACTGTCTCACTGTTACCATGGCTTTCTAAATTAAAGCCACACCACACCAATTTTCTGCTTAAGAAGCAAATAAAAAAATGAAAATGTCCCATCAGATTTTCACTTCCTGTAGCCATATGACAAAACCTTTACTCCTTATTCTTTCAGTCTTAGTAACTTATTTGTTGCAGAAATACAATACCTGATATCCACAATTCAAAGGAGGAATGATTTATTTAGCTCACAGGTTCTGAAGGTCTCAGTCAATTTACGGATGCCTGGTAATGGCGGAAGCACTTGGCAAAGGCCCAGCTGAAGGTGAGCTCTGTACCTTGTGGCAGTCAGGACACAGAATGAGGAAGGAAGGGCAGAGCTAGCGTTTCCCCTTCCAGAATCCATCCCAGTGATCTGCCCCTTCCGACCAGGCCCCACCTCTTAAGGGCACATGTTCTATATTCCACAACATCCAAGTAAATGATTTTCCAGACAGATGTAACCTGTCTTCTACATTCCTCGCCTTGCTTCTCACTTCTAGTATAATTCTGAATTTGTCTCCATTCCATTGGATGAAGCCAATTAAATTTTAGCTCTGTAACTGCATTTGTAAATGACACTTGCTCTAAAGTTATTCATCTCTCTTCCTCCTTTTTTAGGGTTGGGAAGATATGAATCTTCAATGACAGCTCTTTTGTAGCAATTGGAAAATGAGTTAGCAACTCAAGTATCCCATTCACCTGATAATCCTGTTAGTGACATATCACATTTGTTTAAAGATAATTTTCTGGGTGTTCAGGTAAAGAGAGATCACATCTTCTTCAATCCTTCTGCTGTCTTTGAGCTACTTAAATAGGAGGGAAAGAT
The DNA here is from genome assembly GCA_004027205.1 of Ctenodactylus gundi. NCBI lineage: Eukaryota > Metazoa > Chordata > Mammalia > Rodentia > Ctenodactylidae > Ctenodactylus > Ctenodactylus gundi. Next base: position 5,912 of record PVKB01005519.1, on the reverse strand, counting down.
GATTCCATAACCTGTGCTATATTTTAAAAATAGGAATAAATAAATACCGATGCTATCTGCCACAGGAATTCTCTCTAATTATGGATGAGCCATAAATTGAGCAAGATAAAGATGTATACGTGGTGTTAAAACAGCGCATTAAGAAGAGTAATTATCATTCTTCAGTGTATGCCTAGAGAAGAGTTCTTTTCAGAAGAAACCCAGAAAATATAAAAGTCAATTGGGAATGGACTAAATATGCAAGACAGAGAGGGGCAATTCGTGAGAGAGAAGGTCACACACTGGGGCAATATCCACATCGTGAATTAAGAGTAATGCTGCGTTCCATCATTTCATTGGTATTTCTGACACTGTTACGTATGAGGAACATGTGGAATTAGGGATTCAGAAATGTTCCTGCATCCATCGCTCCCAGGCTAAGTGTGCCACTCAATACCCAAATGATAGATACCACTAGCAATGCTGAAACTGTGGGGATGAGTTTGTTTGCCGTGACTTAACTTACAAGACAGCAAACACACTGCATGCAATTCAATGTGATCGTCTCCCCCATTAGCTGACATAAAGTTATCAGACAAAGCTCCCGAAACCCAAATGCAATAAACTGCCAAAACATGAAAGCAGTGTCCTACCGGTTGAAACTCCCAGTAGTTTTCTTTCCCCCCCGAAGCAGGAAGATGGATGAGTTCTCTGATGTTTATCTCGACACCTGTTCATTCTGTTCACCAAGCTGCTTAATCATGTGTCCCTGCCAAAAGAATGACAGGCCATATTTCCTAATACGTTTTAATGGTAAAAATTACAAACGAGTAGATGTGATTTATTTGACATAGCAGCTACAATTTAGGACATTCCCAAATACTCACCTCAGTTGTTTTAGGCAAAATTGTCCTTTAAAAAGAAAATGTTTTGTATAAATGTAATCAAATCTCTGTTGGATGCATACACATCTGGGCACAAAAGAGTAGATAATAAAAAATAGTTTATTTTTAAACATATATATTTACTCTATGTAATAACATCCTTTTTTCTTTTCTGTTATGATTTCTTTTTCCCCATCGAAAATTTAACCTGGTTTACAATCTCTGGACAAGGGCCTACTGATGGAAAGTCATCTTTTAAAAAGTTCAAAGGAGGCTAAAGTGGCTGGGTAGAAAAAATTTTATACGTTTCACTATCTGCTAGTGTTTCTACTGGATGTTGAGGTATTCTCAAAGGCCATCAGTGTCCATGTAAGAGCTAAAGTGGCCAACAGACAGAACACCCAAGGTAACAAACAGGATTTCCAAGATGGCAGGCAAGTACTTTTCCTTTCTAAGAGCAACATTCTAATAATGCAAAAGAGTGCAAAACAAACACATAGATCAGCAGAGACATTCATCCACCCTAGCGATGAGTTCAGATGGGTTACATCTACTCTCACAGTCCCAATTCAGTCCACATAGATTTTTATCTAAACCCAATAATTAACAGTCTCTCATTGTCTTTTCAAGTTAGGGATAATTCAGCAGGAAACCCTCACTGGTTTTGAGCACGTGAAAGAAATTTTAAAAAGAGAAGCAAAACTCAACTGATTTTCTGACTCATCTTTCTTAGTATATAGTAATACTAAATTCACTGTAACTTCCAAGTGACCTTCCTGTAAATTAATAATTGTTTGTCGAACTACTTGACCTCATTAAAATGTTAAAAACTTCGTTCTACCAACATTTCAGTAATGCCACACAGGTCGAGCTCAAAGTTAAAAGCAATTTTGAGTGTTCTTTTATGAGGGGCAGTTAAGAATAAATGTCACATAAAGTCAGACTCACAGAATCATTACAAAGTCCAAGTACCCTTACGAGCTCCAAACTTACTTACACTCACGTAAACATGCACAAATATTGCAGTGACTATTCTTAATTTTGAATTACTTTTGTGAGATGAGAAAAGACTGACAGATTACAAGGTAACCTACAACGATGCCTTATGAGATTCTCAAACTTCATGAAAATATTCACCTGATAGATAACACATCAGAGTTAGTTGTGTGATAAGGGGCAGCAACTCCAAGGAGACTAATCTAAAAACCTTCTTCTCATCTTTGTGAATGATAACAGCAGTGGCTAATTAGTGTCATGTTTCCTCCTCAATTGATAAAGAGAAAGCTGCCACTTTAGTTTTTTTCTTTCCCAAGGATGTAATTTGGTCTGTTATTTCAAGCAGGGCAGTCAACGAATTCTCAGCATGAATGAAACTATGACCTTGTCAGAAGACTTCCTCACAAAATGGCTGAGCGCTTCATCACAGATTTGACCTCTTATCTATCCAAACTGATTAACTGATTACTGCGCCTGGGACTAAACCAGGGCCTTCCCCCTAATCTACATGCCAAGTCCACCTCCCCACCTCTTAAGACAGTGTCTCACAAGGCGTTATTCTACCCACCCAGCCTGGCTCCAACTCACCTGCCTCGAGCTTCCATTATCCTGAGAATACAGCTCTGGGCCGCCGCTCTAGGCTCAGTTATTTATTTTTATCTAATTCATAGTTTTTTTTAAATCTTTACACAAATATCAGGTACCTATCATAATTTATGTAGGAAGTTTCATTATTTAGAAAAAAAACACACTAGCTTAAAAAAAATCTTAATCTAGTGTTTGTATCCTCTATTCCATTCAAAAGCCAAGTTCTCTTTCTCATGTTCTTCCGGTTATATAAACGACAAGGAACTTTATGGACAACAGATTGCAGTGAATAAGTTTGACAGCAATTTCTCAATAGGCCTGAAAAATTCATGGTATGTCATGCATAAACATGAGATTAGTTTGATCCTAACTTTCAATAGATAGTGCCAAATTCACAGACATTAATCTTTTTTTTTCCTTAGCACAATCAGAAAAACTACTTGAAAACTGACCAGTGCTAAAAAGAAACAAGCGTATGTGCACAAAATGCTCAATTCCACTGTAAACCTTAAATTTTGCACGTATATATATCAATAAAATGGGGAAAAATAAAAAATGAAAAAAACAAGACAGAACCTAGCTAACAAGTGTCGTGACATTGTGGGCATCAGTGTTCATATTCTACATCAGTGAAATTCCAGTATTGTTCCGGCTTCCTTCTGCCTTCAAATCATTATACTTATATAATTATATAGGTGATGTTTAGATAAATTTAAGATTCATATTTTTTACTTTCATCCTATACTAACTCATACATAAAGCATTGTTATAAATTATATTGTTCATTAACAAAATTTTCAGATATTTCACTTCTCCCAGAATGCTCCCATTTCTCTACCTAGGGACACTAGTTTAACCACATGACCTGCACTTTGCCATTGGCATGTGAACAGGGACGACATTTGTGCTTTCCACATAGCGGTTGCCCTCATAACTTGATAAGCATGTATTACTCCTTGATTCTTTTTTCTCTGTCAAGAGATCAGTCATATTCTAGATTAGAAATGTTCCACCAACCAACAGATAATATGAACGCAACGTGGAGAAATCCACACCTGCCATGCAACATATATGTGGTTATAACAAAAAATGAGCCTTTATTATGGTAAGCCACAGGGATTTTGATTTTTTTGCCATTGTATAACAAAATTATTATTTTTGTGCTGTATTACAGACTTAGTTTATAATTTCAACAATGACAATAATGAATATATATTCTTTATGGTGATTGAAAGAATGCTAATTTCACCCCACAAGCAATTTCATGCAAGTTCTTTGTTTGCTACAAAATTGTTTTACATTTTTATTTTATTTATTATTATTATTTTATTTTAGCAGTAGGATAAAGTAGCAAGATCTCCTTGTGCTTTGAGCCACATTTCCCAGAGATCAGAGTCCCAGAATTGAGATGGCCACACTACTCCAGGTAGAGTATTGGTCTTTTTAGGAGACCATGAACTTTATGAAGCTGACTGATCTTTGAAAGAGTCACCATGCTATAACCTACATTTCCCTGTTGGTTAGAATTGAGATGTCTATCCCAGGAGAGACACCAGCGTGCCCTTGTCCTGTCATTGGATATCAAGCACGCTCTCCAGTGCGGTTCCGACTCGCCCCTCTCCTTTGAGAATCTTCATTCAAAGATCTGATACTCAACCTAAATTACATCTGTGCTTCATTAACACTAACTTAACCCCAGGGAAGCAGTAACTAATTTGTTCTGACACACACCTTTTTAATACATTTCAATAGAAAACTCTTTGACATTTCAATGTTTGTAACAAACATTACTATAGTATAACCAGGATTCAAAACTCTTACATATTCTTAACTTATATTTTATTTGGGGGGATGAAACTTTTTATGCTTCATTAATAAATGCATAATTTACCAAACTTGAAGCATTGTCATTTTGCCTATCTGCTATTTTTTCAACATTCTGACTCCATTAGCATGGCAAGCCATTTCTACATTCATTTTTGTCAAAAATCTTTACTGAACTATGAATTAATTACTCTTGTAAGATAACACCTGGGCCATGTTGAAATTCCCTTTGAGATCTTATTCAAACACATCACACTTCACAATGTGTTAGACACCTTTCCATCAATATAACAAATAGCAGCTAATTAACTCATAAGGAGAAAAGATACATTTTGGCTCACAATTTTGCACACTTCAATCCATGACTAACTGGCTTGATTGCTTGGGTGTTTGGTTTGGAAGAAAATGACGTGGCTGAAGACCATGGAAGAGTAAGACTTCTCCTTTTATGGGTAGAATCAAATATTTAGAGACTGGTTTTTTCTAGTCAATGTTGCAGATAAAGCTCATGTTTTAAAAGAAAAACAGTGGAAGCGAAAGAAACAATAGAGGTATCACTATCTCAGTGAAGGTTTTGCCCCCATGACCTGGACACCTGCACACAAAATTTTAGTGCGATCTTGACTGGGGGTTCCTCTCAAGCTGCCCGTGTAGATTTCCAGGTTGACACTCTATGAAACAATTTCTCTCGTTTAGCAGCACATCATCCCTACTGCTCTTGGAAACTCCAAACGTCATTGGCCTACAGAGGACTAATCTATCTTCATTCTTCCCACTACTCTTATCTCATGTGTGTTTCCTTTGACATTGACATCAAAAACTTTCTAACATAATGGCAATGTTTTAAATTACTTTTGAGCATTACATATCAAACAAATATGAATCCACCACTAAAAATTCCTAGTAGAAATTTTAAAAATAGATTTTCATAAAAGGCAAACTCTTCTTTTTTGAGATAACATTAATAATCAAGTTTGGCATATTTAAATATTTTTAAATATTTAAGGTAAAGTCTCAAAATATTCAGTTTTGCAAGAATGAATAGTAATATCTTGACCTTTAATGATTTGGCCGGTTTGTCATTGTTATCTGTTTAGATAATTCCATGTGAGAATAATTGCCCTACTGTATGGCTTTCCTCAGTGGAATAGTTACTAAGTTGACTTTAATATCCCTTTGACATTTACTACATTTTAGATAGATCTTTCTTGCCGATAGGACCTGGATATCCTTTTTCTCAAGTATTTACTTCAGAACCCTTGTTAATTGCCAATTCTTTCTCTGCCTCTCAGAAATATATATATAAATATATTTTATTTTTATTTATTTATTTAAATTTTATCAAAATATACATATATGTCTTTAAAACCCTTTTGCCAACAATGAGACCCAAGAACATCTTTTATAAAGACCTAAGGCCATCCCTTTGACATGTAGTCATCAGGGAAGACAAAGTCCCCAAATACTAGTTCCTGTCTGAAGACAACAGCCTGATTTTTAACCACCTTATGAAACATTAACAGCACAGATGGCCTGATCACTTTCATCTTCTTCCCACAAATTTCCTCCAATACTTTTTAACTAGCATATTCCAATGTTGTAGATGGCAACTAAAAAGACAAAAACTTACCTCTTTGCCAG